>APFE030642853.1:0-46762 GCA_000404065.3 Pinus taeda
GCGACTTGTGAAGCCCCTCCACTCTTGTTGTTCCAGGTGAAGGTCCCATTTATTTTTTCCGTGTCCACTAACCCCATATTCACTATGAAGTTCCAAAAAGTTATGGAATCTCTACTTAGCTACCTGTTGCCCCTTTTTTTTCTCTGTAAGAGATTTTATCATATTGAAGTCTCCTACAATGATCCAGGGCATATTAGGGTATCTTGCTCTTAGTTTCTCAAGGGAGGTAAGAAGCTTGAATTCATCTTCTTGCTGTTGAGGGCCATAAACATTAGTGATCATGTATATCTTCTTATTCCCTAAAGGTTGACATACCAAAGAAAGATAGTTCCTAGATGCCTCAGCATCTAGTATTCCAAATTTTTGTGTATCCCACAATGTGACAATCCCCTCCACTGAGTTTTTTGCATTAACCTCTAGATATTCATACTTGATTACCCATTTATTATGTATTTCTCTAATCTTATCCATCGAGCATTTTGTCTCCTGAATAAACAGCATGTATGGTTTTTCTTCTTTTATTCTATTACTGAGATTTCTTTGTTTCCTTCTACTTCCTAAGCCTCTGATATTCCAGGTTGTGAGCTTCATTAAGAAAGATTAGTAAAGGAGTAGCTAGTAAGCTCTTTCATCTTACCTGAGTTAATCAATAGTTTTCCACATTCATTCAGCAACTCCTTCTGTCTTTTTCGTGCTATTTTCCTGCCTGGGTTCTTCAGAGATAGTTCCTGTATCTCCTCCATCATTTTGACCCCTCTATATTCCTGGCTTTCATGATTTATTTTGATTCCATTTCCTTTCGATTGTGATCTCCATAGGAATAGTTGTTGAACCCTGTCATATTCCTCTTTTGGCAGGGAGTCCACTCCTTTGGTTGTTCCTTGTTCCAGAAATTTTTCTAGATCTATATTTTCCCTCTCTAGAATCTACTGCAGTTCATGGTCCTCTGTTCCCACTTCACTCGAAGTCATATCATGGTCCTTATTTATCTCCATCATGGTTTCTATTATTTCTTCCATGTTTCATCTCTTTCCTTCTCAGTGATAGTGTTCTCCATTTCCTGGTTCATTTCTTTGTTTCCGTCTTCTTCTTCTAGGATCTTAAAGCTATTGTGGCTCAATTGTTTTCCTCATTGATCTTCTTTTGCAGCCTCTTTCCACCTTTCCCTTTGCCCCCAACCTTGGTGAAACCCCCAGGATTTTATCCACAGTGGTTTTCACATTTCTCTTGATGTTGTTTTTTGGGCAAACTTTATATAGATTCCCATGCTCATGGCATTTGCGGCACCTAAATGAAATGTGCTCATAGTCCACTGCTTGTACCCATTCTTCATCAAATACTTCTAAAATTATCGCATTTGGGAGGGCTCCATATAAGTCCATTTCCACACAGATTCAGGTGAAGGAAGTGTATTTTCCTTTCAGAGTTGCATCTGAAATCTTTAGAAAATGCCCTAGTTTGTTGACTATTGTTTTCAGCGATTCTGGTACCCAATAATCTAGAGGAAGGGAGCATAGTCTGATCCATATCGCAACTGATGAAAAATGTCTCACATTCCAGAAAAAAATTTCATTATCCAAGGTCGCATGTAGAGACCTGCAGCAATGTAGAAATATGGCCCTCCTTCAAATACTTTGTCTTTATCCTCTAGGTTTGTGAATACTACTGCGAAAAAGCCCTTGGATCCCAAATGAAGGGTAATTTCCCCCTTTAGCTTCCAGTGGCTCCTTATCCAGACATGCAATGCCCTCTCCATCAGCCATATTCCCATAAATTTGCAAATAATTGCATGTTCCGCGATATGATCCCTATGCGCTTGTAGCGCAGGGTTGCTCAAGATGACCCAAGGGATGGTGTCCAACTTAGGTTTGCAGACCCCAGATGTTCTTACAGAAGTAGTCTTTTCACTACTATCCCCTTTCTCCTCTTCCTTCCTAGCTTCTTGCTACTTGTCTGCCTGTTCATGAGGTCTGTCTCCTCCCAATGTGTCCATGTTACTTGCTCATGTTGCCTTCTCGAGAGGCTTCTTTAAACGTTGCTTTCCCATGTCCTTGCTTCTTTCCGTAACTACTTGAATGTAGGAGGGAGCAACACTCCCCCTTGTGCGTCCCGCCATGATGCCCAACATCAAAACCCTAACCCTAGTTCAAGTTGCAGAGCATCGTAAAACCATTCGCTGTGTAGCGGTCGAAACCTGGTGTCTCCTATCGAGACTTTTCACCATAAGTGACAAACTTTTATCAACATTTAAATTTTTCAATAAATTTTTTTAATTAAAAAATTATTATTAATTTATAAAAATATTGTATCTTAAAAAATAAAATTTGATGATTTTAATTTATTTTTTCATGAAAAAATAAAATAAAATAAGATAAAATAATTAATTCAATTAAATTTTAGTTTATTATTAGGATTATTTACTTTTTGGTTATATTATTCAATAATATATATAATATGTATGTCTTGATCATATTAATGGAGAAATAATAATAATAAAGTATTTAGAAAAAAAAAATATATTAAAATTATATCAATAAATACCCTAAACATAAAATAGTTTTAATTATTGTTAACTAGATTACATTTATAAAACTCTCCATTATTTCCATAAAAAAAAAGAAATAATCATTTCATTAAATTAGCTTTTAAAAATGATTTATGAATGCTTTTTAATAGAGTTTTTTTTAGCGCATTTTAATTTTGGATTTGTTATATAACTAGAAATATACAATATTAATTAAAGTTAATATTAAATTTTCTAGACTCTTTTTCGTTGTGATTTTATTGTTAATCCCTTTTTCATATTCGTTGTGATTTTATCGTTAATCCTTACTTCATAGAAAATGGGCTTGAATTGGCATTCTTTTTCGTTGTGATTTTATTGTTAATCCCTTTTTCATAGAAAATGGGATTGAATTGCCATTCTCTTTATTATATTCTATTTCTTAGTGCCATAATATAGATTTCCATTACCATGATTCACATATTGTGTTGAATTGGCATTCTCTTTATTAGAGTCATTAAAATAAATATGTCTATTTCTTGGAGCCGTAATTTTTAGATATGGATGGAAAGAATTCTTTTAACAAACATTAAACCTCTTTAATAACTTTTATTTTAAAAAGATATTAATTTATTGAAGAATACATTATATATTAAAAACTAAAATTTTAATCAATACACCGACATTAATCAATAAGAAGAATTCCAAATACGTAATGTAACCCGAATGAAAAAAATAAATTAAAATTATATTACTAAATGCCCTAACCATAAGGTAGTTTTAAATATTCCTAACTAATACGTTACGTTTAAGCAACTCCGCATCATTACCATTAGAGAAGTCTAAAGGGAAATAATCATTTCATTAAATTAGTTTATTAAAATGAATTGTGAATGCTTTTATAAGTAGTTTTTTATAATTATATTTTTTTTAAGAGTGTTTTAATTTGGGAATTGTTGTATGATTAGAGATAAAGTTTTTCTCATATAATATTATTTTAAATTTAATATTTAATTTTTATATTTTCTTCATCAGAATTTTAGTTTATTTATTTATTATTTTTTATTTATTATTATAGATAATAGAGGGTGAATTGTATTGTTTTTAGCCATGGTCATCAAAATAGAAAGTCTACTTCTTGGTAGTATAATTTTTGTATATAATTTTTTATTAAAATGATTCATATACTTATTTATACATCTATATCTATCTCTCTCTCTATATATATATAAAGATATAGATTTAAAATACAAACCATTATGAAAACATTCACACTTTTCAATAATATTTTTATTTTAAAAATATTTATCAATTTTTTAAAAAAAATATCATATTTTTAAAAAATAAAATTTTATCATTCTTTTGTTCTTTATAAAAAAAAAAAAATTAATAATTTTTTGAATTTAATTTATTTATTATCATTATTTACTAATATTTATATTATTTAATAAAAAAATATATAAATATAACCTAATCATATCACCTAAATTTTTCAATAATAAGTATTTCAAAAATGTTCCGAAAATGCCCTAACCATAAGGTAGTTTTAAATATCCTTAACTAATATATTGCATTTAAGAAACTCCCCCATAATTACCCTTTTTAAACTCCCCATCTTTACCATTAGAAAAGGGAAATAATCATTTCATTAAATTAGTTTTTTAAAATGAATTTTGAATGATTTACCCTTTTTAAACTCCCATCTTTACCATTAGAAAAGGGAAATAATCGTTTCATTAAATTAGTTTTTTAAAATGAATTTTGAATGATTTTTAAGTGGTTTTTTAAAATGAGTTTTGAATGATTTTTAAGTAGTTTTTTATAATTATAATTATAACTGATTTTTATTGAGTGTTTTAATATCATTACAGATCAAGGTTTTTTCATAAGTTCATCTTTAACAAAGCTTCAAGCATTCTAGTCTTTTCCGGCCGACCTTGTTTTCCACAAAATTTCTAGCGTTTCACCGCCCATGATGGTGATTAGGATGACAAAGTAGCAGAAGTTTCTTATTTTTACATTAACTAATTAGAATTTGAAATAACAAAAATTAATATATTTTTCAAAATCAATACATGTAATATGATTAAGTGTTATATATAGAAATACTCATTTATTTAAGTGTTAAAATTAAAATATAACTAGTTTATATTTAATTTGAAATAACAAAAATTAATATATTTTTCAAAATCAATATACTTAATCATATTAAGTGTTATATATATAGAAATACTCATTTATTTAAGTGTTAAAATTAAAATATAACTAGTTTATATTTATTTTAATTCTTAAGCTATCCATTGTCAAGAGGGATGGAATGTCTTAAAGTATCAAGTATCCAATAAATATAAGAAAGTGTCCAAAAACTATTAACTGTAAATGGACTTTATGACTATTTTTACCTAAACAATATTTATAAACATTATTTTGTTATAATTTCTTAATTTAATTTTTATTTTAAATAATTTCCATTCTCAATTTATTTTTAATATAATTTTTTTATATTTATTAAATTACATAACATATTAGAGAATAATATTACATACTTTAGATCCATTTTAACTCATGAATGTACCAAGTATTGAGAGATCAAAATATCTCAAGGTGCAACAGATTTGAGAAGAAAAAGTTTGCACCTTGAAAGATTTGATCTCTCTCATGCATTTAATAGATTTGAAGTTGGTATATATATATATATATAATATATATATATATATATATATATATATATATATATATATATATATATTATATATAAACACATTAAGAAATATCCTAATAATTTTACATTAAATGTGGTTAACAATATTATTAACTATTAGTTTGTGTATAATAATTTTATTTTTATTTATTTTAATAATTTGAACTTCATTTTTTGATTTTACTCAAAATGTTTACATTACAATATCTCTTCCATATTGAATTGGAGAGTGCCTCTCTGTACAATCTATAATAAATATAAATATATTAATCATTAATCTGAAATTAAAAATGAAAAATCCCCAATTGATTAATTCCTTTTTATTATTTTAAAATAAATATAAAGTAAATAAATAATAATATTTCAATTTCAATATCATATTATGAAAAAAAAATTAAATATATTTTTTCCATATATATATTTTTAGTATTTACAATATATTAAACCATATATAGATAAGTTAGAAGTTTCATATGCACAAAAATTGTTGTTATGCTACATAACGCAATTGTATCATAATGTTTATGTAAAATATTAAGAAAGATAGTCAACTCCTTATGTAAAAAATAAAATACAATATTGGCATAAGCTATATAACTACAAACTTTAAAGTAAAAACTTAGAACTTTAATAACTTCAAAAACCATAAAAATAAGCAAAAAAAAGTGGTAGCTAGTAGCCTCTTCCAAGTCTATCATGTTTTCTAATCTCCCTTTCCTCAATGAAGTGATGCACAATTTCCTCTTCTTTTGACTCCCTTGAGCTAAGTTCACTATGTCCTTGAACTTATTGACTACCACGTGTTACGAATTGAGAGAATTGAGAGATAAGCAGAGAGAGAGTGCACAACACAACACAAATCACTCTATCTTTATTGATAACACAAATTAGTTACATATATATGAATTTGATCACTGACTTCTAGATGATAAGATTGGAAGAAAGAGGATCTGTGATTCATAGACAACTCACACACGTAGGGAAATAAATACTTCTAGAATGACACCTAGGGAATCACAATGAAAACTCACAACACATGGAACAATTACTTCCAATACCTTCCCTTAATGCTTACATGGAAAATATATAAAACACACATTACAAGAATAAATGAAGCTTTGTTTGATTGGTCTTCATCAGCACTCACATCCACTCTGGAATCTTGCAAACACCACTCTTTCACCACCACATCTTTGAGTTGTTACTTGACCTCCATTTAAAACATAACTACTTCAGATTATCATTGATGTACTTTGTAGAATTGATGCTTCTCAACCTCCCAAAGCGCAGCGGGTCAATCTTGACACCGAATTGTCCTATGGAACCGTGACCATGTTGAATATATGGCCTTCTGCTATATTCACCAATTATCTAGGATAGCATTCTGGGTACAAAATGTCTTCAACAAACAATTCTACAACTTGACCTTGTACAAATAACCTGTATTGACACTCCTGGAGCATGACAGGTCACACCAGTTTGACCTTATTAAGAACTACTTGTTCTTATTACTCTCGAAGCACAATGGGTCACATTAGTTTGTGAATAGTTGGCTTGTTCTTTGTGGTTCTACATCATATTTTATGCACCAAAATAATTATAGAATCAATAAAAACACAAATACCAATATGATTCCTCACACACTTCACTTTTTTTTTTTAAACACATAATCAATACTATAGTCATATCACTAATAAAGTAATCACTCAAGCCCAAATTTTTGTACTGGTAAAGCACCCAAGAGCCTCCCAATACCTTCACCTCCTTGATCTATTTATTTCCTCCACACAAGCGATGAAGGATCAATTGGAATTTGAACTCATGCTCTCAACATGACCTTGTTGGAACCATATTCTTCATTGACATCAAAGCTTCAGAGCATTGCAATCTTATATGTGGATTGGCTAATGCCCTCATGAAAGACATGATGGGTCGGTTTTGCAATATAACACAACAAGGATCTATGTGCAGGAAATGGCTGAAGATGACATCTCCACTTGTTATTCACATCATGGGACAGACCCCTATGCAAAATCAGGGGACGATTCGAATTCAGGGTGTCAGTGCTTGATGTTTGAGTGGATCAGGTTCTTCTCCTTTGTTATTGTAGTGATCTATATTTTCTTTCCTCCCCTAGCAGTTCTCACATGCAAATCTAAATTCTCACACCAATATCACATGCATATTACACATCTCTTCATTGGATAACACCAATAGTGTTTTTTTTTAAATCAATGAAGGACCAATCACATCTCTTCACCCATACAATTTGAACCTTGCTATCAATGCCAATATATATATATATATATATATATATATATATATATATAATATATATATATATATATATATATCTATATAATATATATATATATATATATAGATATATATAGATATAACTCGTTGTGTTGGGATTCAAATATCCCTTTGGTATGTGCTTTAAAAAAATTCTGATCAAATGAGCACAAATGTTATTTGCCACAATCTAACAACTATCCCTCTGTAGTTATTGATGTGTTGCAATGTTGATGTGACCCATCTTAATCGTAGGTTTCTTCTTTTAGAGGAATTAAAAATATGAAAGAGAGCAATTAGTGGATTTCACATAGCCCAATATCGTGTAGATCTTGGTATTCTTTTATGTCATGGTGATGACTTTTAGCACAAAAATCTCTCCTCAGTAGCTTAGACACAACACTTTAGTATATCTACATTCTAATATTTATCATGAGTTTTAACAAGGACACCTTTGTACAACACTTAACAAATCAATTATCAGAGCACAACAAACCATGCATAGGTTATTTAATTGATCACTCCAAACAAGAAGATCTCCTATCCTATATATTTAGAAAGGAATAAAATTTAATACTTTGTCACATTTTCCTAGCCTTCTCATAAGAGAATCAAGCCAAAACCTACTATGATACCATGTTACAAGTTAAGAGATGAGAAAAGAGATAGTGCAAAACACAACACAAATCACTCTATCTCTATTGATCACACAAATTAGTTACATATATAACAACTAGATCACCAACTTCTAGATGATAAGAAAGGTGGATCTATGACACATAGAAAACTCACACAAATAGGGAAATAACTACTTCTAGAATGACATCTAGGCACTCATAATGACAACTCATAACACATGGAAGCATTACTTCCAATATCACATCCCTTAGTGGAGTACATTCAACTTCTACGGTAGGGATTTGTCATTTTTACTGCACCAAAGTACCCATAATTGATGTGAATTAAAAGACGGGATGACGTTCATTGTCATGAACTTTTGAATTGACTAAAAATATCGAGATCATATTGCACTAAATCAATCCTTAATGGATTTGAAGAACTCTCTTTATTTCTTTCAACTCCATGAAATATCTAATCAAATGAGCACAAATGCTATTTGCGACGATCTTCCAACTATCCCTCTATACTTATTGATGTGTTGCAATGTTGATGTGACCCAACTTAGTCATAGGTTGTTGCTTTGAGAGGAATTAAGAATATGAAAGAGAGAAATTAGTGGATTTCAGATAGCCTTGGATCTTGAATATCATGTAGATCTTGGTATTCTTTGATGTCATGTTGATGAATTTTAGCACACAAATCTCTCCTCAATAACTTAGACACAACACTTTAGTAGATCTACCTTCTAATCATTTATCATGAGTTTTAACAAGAACAACTTTGAACAATGCTTAACCAATCAATAATCAGAGAACAACAAACCATGCATAGGTTGTTTAATTTATCACTCCACACAACATGATCTCCTATCCTATCTATTTACAGTGGAATAAAATTCAATTCTATGCCACATTTTCCTGGCCTTCTCATAAGGGAATCAAGCCATAACCTACTCTGATACCGCGTTACATATTTAGAGATAAGCAAAGAGAGATTGCACAACACAACACAAATCACTCTATCTCTATTGATCACACAAATTAGTTACATATAGAAGAAATTACCGTCTACGCAAGACTCCGTGTTCATTTTTTTCAAAGTTTTAATATGGTTAGAGAACAAGTTTTTTTGATAAATTCATCTTTAACAAAGCTTTTGATTACTATAAACTCATTATAAATTTTAAGATATAATTTTATTATATAAATTAAAAATTAAAATCTAAAATAATATTATTGAGATGGTTATATTATAATATTAAAAGGTTATGGATTTTATATAGGTTAGTATTTTTAATTTAATTTTATATCAAATATTTCTTAATAAAGTAATGACATTTGTCTATGATGTCTTGGATAGACAGTGATTAGGTCCTCTGTTAAGGGTCAGGGTGATATATTAGACATGATGAAGATGTAATCCCACCAAGTTTACAAAAAAAATAATCACTTTTATATTATTAGTGTGTAAAACCATTAGTTTGTCATCACAGAAACTAGACCATTAGTATGAATTCAATTTTTTCTTACTAATTACGACATAGATAAACATATTTCCTTTCAAAACATAAAATATATAAACTATGCATAAACATTCATTTCTGGCATCTGAGTTGTGCTCTTCTTTAATTGAGAATCTCACTTCATTATATTTCAAGAGAGGGATCCACATGAAATGATGTTTATTGTTCACTTTCATCACATTTAGAGGACTTAACATAGTTTCCAAATACCTCTTCTAGCCTTGTGATTTTCCTTGTGAACTTGTGTACCTTCTCCACTATTTCTACCATATTAATTATCAACTCTTGTTGTGTGAGCACCCTACCCATTACAATTTTCATGTGTTCATATAATTTGATTGTCTTCATATACGATGAGGTATGGTCCCTAGTTGAATTTCCTATATCATGGATCCAATCCCTAGCTTCTCTTTCCATATGCCTATAAGGTATAAATATTCTACTTTATCTCACTTGGCCTTCCACTTCAAAAATTGTTGTTTATACTGGTACAAGGATGATATTTATATATTTATCCAATATTGCATGAATGACTAACTATGCACATGTTTGACCTACAACAGGTAGAGATGACTTTGGGGCAGGGGGTGACTAGGTGACCTCTTCGTCGATTACATCTAAAACCTAAAAGGTGATGTCTAACCATAGATAGGAAGAAGGCTAATGAATATTGGGATGGGAAGAGCACTACTTATAGAAGTGACACAATAGAAAAATATCCCCGTAGGAGAATATAAAAACCAAGAGTGAGTCTTCACCCGAAAAAGAGAAACTATATTCCACTAAATATAGCCAAGATAAACTTTACTCATCATCCAATTTCAGGGGACAACTCTAATTTCCTAAAAATGAAAACTCACTAGAGCTAGTATACTTAGAGTGGGCATATGGAAACATATTACTATATCGTCAGAGTTTCTTATTAACACTAAAACAAAATAAAAATATCTATAGGGATAGTCAAAGTGAGGGCTATCAATATTATAAACCCAAAATCACCCCTTTGTTACTGTTATTCTCTAGCCACAACAAAACCTATAAAACCTATCTTCCAACTGAGGATGAACATAAACATTTCATGCAAGGCTAATTCCATGCATAGCATACATTGTTTCTCCTTTCCTCTCAATTTTCCAAACACAGGGATAGTATGTTCGTAGAGGAAGCTAGCTCCTAGCAATGTCTACATAAGGATAGATCCCTAAGCTAGTATATAACTTTTCATCCTTCCTTTCTCCTTGTCCTTCCCCCAACCAATGTCATCATAGTCCATTTTCCTACCTAATTCAAACATCATTATTCTCTATTTGTGCTACTGGTCTAAGCTTGAGGTGAATTGTCCTTCAATAAACTCCCATACCTCAAAGAGCCTCTCCATCCTATACTCACATGGTTCTTCCATCACCATGACAAATCACCATTGTAAAACCTCCCATGTAGGGTATCATTCGGTGGTAGTGCTACCATTCATAATTAATTGAATTTTCATGATATCACTTAGTAGATTCTACCCTACCATTTAAGAATGCTCCGTGGGTTATCATATATTTTCTTTCAGTTTCTTCACACACCATTCTAATAGTTCTTACTTTAAGTTGTGACTATTCCTAATCCAACATTTATTTTTTTATAATTTATGCCTTCATTATCTAATTTGTCTACTGTTGTAGTATTTTTTGGTTTTGATAAGATAGAATATTTGAAAAAATGTTAAGTTAGGATATAGACATAACAATATTGAATAAAATGTTTTTGAAAATATCTTGATGATGATGTCCATATCAAAGAAAATGTTAGGTTAGATGTCCTAAAAAATCAAGACAAAAAGAAAATGTTAGGTTAGAAAGAAAAAAAACAAACAAACTCTGAAAGTGAGCAAGTCTAAATGCCACTACTATTTTTTTTGCTAAATAATGGTTGTGTGCAGCTTGTCATAATGCCACAATTCATGACAGTCAAATAGTTTAATCTTGACTGCTTCGTGCTTTAAATTTGATGTTATAATTAGGGAATAAATATCTGGCCAAACTGTTTAATCTTGCCAGATCGGTAGTTAGGTAGATAATAATAACGTGCTCAATAGTTTAATATGAGCCCTTGGATGTTATAAGGTTAGAATAAGATAGTTTGCTTTTGTATAATAAAAAGAAAGGAAAAGGGTTTGCTAGCTTAAATGCACCCATTAAGTGAAGAAAAAATGATAGGATAAGCAAAGGGTAAGTAGAAGAAAGGTTGCAAAAGTTTGATGATTAATTGGACAAAATGTACATTTATCATGTTTTACCATATGTTTCTATGTCCACGAGGCAATTACACAAATCAAATGAAGGTCTACAAGATCAATTAATTAACTTCCCTCATCCTTATTCATCCCTACATTTACTGATTCCCCTTCCCACCTTCATACAGTTCATATTCATCCATTTTCCATAAAACCCCCTTTCCTAAGGTCAAAATCCTTTTTGCCTAGGAAAAGTGAAAACACCATGTTAAATCCCCTTTTACCTGAAAAACCCACAAAAATATGTTTAGCCTATGTATTAATGTATATATGTGAAAAGTAAATAACTCATGAAAAAGCATTATACATAGTGTATTTCCCCTTTCCGCTTATATTTCATATTAACGCTAATTTATAGTATTAAATCCCTAAAAGTTCCCTTTCTCATATATTATTAACTTCCTTTATCAAATAACATGAAACCATTAGTTTTATTATAAAACTATGTATTAAATAAAACATCACATATTGGTGGATCGCAAGATTTTCAACATGCATGCACTCTCCCCGCATTGCGATATGTGATGCACGATGGTCCTAGACCCGACGCAATATATATCATAACTCATTGCCATTTTGCATCCACCCCCATCGCAAGTCCTGGCTAAAGCATAAACCCTTGGCCATTTCTTCTGATATGCGGTGGGAACCCAGACCTGACACAGGATTATCCATGTTTTATTTTCCACATCGCGTCCGTCCCCTATCGCATTCCTTTGTGATAGGCCTTCTTTCGCTAAAATTGTGATTGTGATATGTAATGAATCCAGAGCCGATGTCATTTATCTGCCCAAGTTCATACTATTTCAAGTTCGCCATACCGTGTTTTGCAAAGGATTTCTTTGTTAAAATGTTTTTATGGTTTAAACATAAAACCCCGCTAATCTCGGTTTTTAACCATAATAAAGCCCATACTACCATGATTAACCGCTGGATCCTCCATTGCTCTTTCCTCTTCCCTTCGCGCTACTCTTTTGCTTCACCACCATTCGACCAAATCCATTCAAATCTATTGACCCTCAGCAATTTCAGGTTGGCTCTTTGTCCAAGCATTACCCACCTGAAAAAGGCAATATTCCACTGACCTCCCCTGCTACGTGTCAGGCTCAGATTGTATCGGGTGATCCCTCCCAAAAACTACCCGCACTTCATAAACGATGTGGTGAAAACCAAAACCACCTCCCGCATACGACAAAATAACCACTATTCACTTTGCCCCATATTTCAAAAAGGAAACTGTTTTTCTATTTAAACCTAAAAATCAACATTTTCCTTTGTTTTGCCTGTTTACACAGTGAAGCCGCCATAAGCCTTTGCAACCAATAAAACCATTGCTTTACCTTCTGATATGCTCTAGACTCCTTCCAATATCCTTTTGAGCTCAGTAAAGCCATCGATGTCCTTCTCTTCCACCTATGTTTTCTTAAGAGTTTCTGTGTTTTCTAGGTAAAAACTTCTATTCCAGGCTTACAAAGAAAAAAGCCTGCATACAGTTTGAAGACAAATATGAAGATCTTACTGTTGAAAAACATAGTAAAAACCTGAAATGCATAATAAAGGTAAAAAGAAACACAGTAAAGGATATTCAGCAGGGTCAAAGGATATTCACAGAGTTTAAAGAGTATCAGATGAAAAATCAAATGAAGGAAGAAACCACCGTAAAGGAAACAAACAATCAAGTAGCTTAAAGGGAAAAATATCAAACAAAAAAACTAGCACAACCTGAATAAAAGGGACAGCAAGAATTCAATAGTTGTCCCTATCTTCTTGCATGAAGATCTTTCCTTTCCTAGAATAAATCTTAATCAATTTTAGGATATTTTCTTAGTTTCATTATTGTATAAACAACTCTCTTCTTGATTTTTTATAGGTTCAATGTTCAAGGTTCATTGTTCATTGCTTGTTAAGTCGTGACTATTCATTCTACTTTGAACCCAGTTGCACCTTTGAAGGAAGCTTTTCTAGACACTTGATGTACTTAGTCTTTCTGGAACCTTAATACAAAGCAGAGGATTTTGAATTTGGTTTTACATAGTTTGTGTTATCGTGTAAGTTTTTCCAGTTATCGATCATTATGTTTTTATTCATATTCTTATGACTTATTGAGATATCTAGGTAGGAATAATTGTGTCTCGATCTATTCATATAAGCTCCTGAAGTGATCATCTATTAAGAGAATGGATTAATGAACTGTCTGGTTAGCTAATCCCCTCTAATCAATACATATCAACATCTTTTGTAAGCTTAAGTATATTGCCTTGAATCTTTGGAACGTAGTTTAGAAGGCTTTCATAGCTATGATCGTTCTGTTTTACAGTCTAGGAACTATGATAATCATATTATTTTATGTCTTCTTCTCACCACTGTTTGATTTATATCACTGTGTAATGCTTTATAGCAGCCCTTTGCTGAGATAATAATATTATCCCAAGGATTAAGTATTTCAATTCTAAATCTATCCTCATTCATTGGTCTTCCAAAACTAAAACGAAAACCCCCAAAAAAATATTTTAGATGCTCTGGCAATGGTAGCTGACCTACTACTATCTCAGAGGTACAACATCAGACTGGCGTCGTTGCCAGGGATTCAAATTTATTTTAAGTTTCCCTTGGGACAATGATATTCATTCATTATTTTCCTTTAACGTGATTAAAGGTTTAGAAAGGTTAAAATCATTCACCTAGGTGACTCCACACTCCCAAGATGGCACCTTTCAAACATACTAGATCTTATTCAGAAGCTCACATAGTTAGTCCTCTATAAGATCTGAAAAGCTTCTGAGAAAAGCCAAGTCTAAAAGGGGACACCATCCATCTTCTTCTTCCTCTTTAGTCCTACGGCCTGAAGAATTAAAATCATTTGACCCCTATAGTAACGTCCCATCTAATCTTGATGACTCCCATTTATCACCTAGGGTTGTTCAACTTCTAAATAAAGGAGTTGATTTTAAGTCAGCCTATCTTATTTATTCATTAGAATCTCATCCAATACCCACACTACCACCATGATTACCGAAAATTGAATCTAATTTGTGTATTAATCTACCAGAATATAAACCCACAGATTTCATATCCCGTACCACCTATCATTTTCCTTCCATTTTTGACCGACCTGGAGCTTCTTCTTCTAAACAACCTGAGGAGACCTTCTTTATATATTCCAATCCTCTCTTTGAAGAAAAAGAGGGTATTCCTTTACAGGTCCCAAAGTTAGTTCTTAAGACTCCTTTGAAGTCTTTCAGGAGATCTCCTCCTCCTTCACCCCCAACTAGTTCATCAACCCCTGAATCACCATCTTCTTCCTCTACTTCTTCTTCATCCTCTACATCCACACAAGCACCTCAAAATCCACCTAGACAACCTCATACACCTCAAGCACCTCATACACCACCTATTTCCATGGCTTTCCGACCTATTGTATAGGCTAGATATGCTGCCTTAGTCTTACCTAATAACCTTGATGCATTCCCAGCTAGATACTTAAAATACCTTCCCAAGTACAATGGAGAAACTGGTCCCTTAGCTGAGGACCATCTTAAAGCTTTCCTAGACTTTGCAGACAACATGAATATTGAACAAGAAAACATTTATATGAGATTGTTTTTACAATCACTTGAAGGAAATGTGAGGATTTGGTTTAGGCAGTTACCAATAGCTTCCATTAGAAATTGGGAAGAGCTTACAACCATATTTAAAAATCAATGGTATGTGAAAAAGGATCCTCTTTACTTCCTCATAGAATTTGAAGAGCTTAAAAGGAACTTCGTTGAACTAGCATCAAATTTTATCAAAAGATTCAATAAACTCTATCACAAAATGCCTGCTAATTGTAAGCCCCCGTAGCAGTAGCTAAGTCTAGATTTTATAAAGCTTTTGATGATGACTTTGTTGTTATGCTATGAGAGAGAACTTCAAGAACTCTTGGAGATATGCAAACAAACATTATAGAAGTAGAAGCCAATAGTGCAGCCTCAACTTCTTTAAAACTTAAGGAAGAAAAGGCCCAAAGAAAACTCAAATTTGTTCAAGAAGCCTCTAGCTCCTCTAAGACTAAATTAGAAGACTCAAAAATAGATGAAATAAAATCTCTTCTTAGAAACCTATCAAATAGGATTTCAAAGATTGAGACCCAACCTAGGACAATACAACAAATAGTTACTAGACCCCAAAACCAAACTCAAGGTCAGTATAGAAGAAATCCACCACTACAAATTCTTCAGAGGCCTAACAATGATCAACAGGTTCCTACTCCTCTATTGATAGATGACCAGCAACCTGATGGTAATACTATGACAATTACTAAAGATATTAATAGTATGGATTCTTATTCCAATCAAATAGCCATCATTCCTCTCTCACAACAAAATCAGGTTCAAGAAGATTAGGAAGCTTCACAGATCTTTAAATATCTCGCTTTCTCTGAATTTTCAACTGCAGAGTTAAACAAGAGGTATGATCTTAGGCCTAGGCCTAGTCTTGAGAGACCTCCAAAGGAAACTCCAATAATCGAACCATGTACCAAAACTGCTAAAGCTCAAAAAACTGTTATTCAGCCCTTAGATCAGTCAATTGATACTACCCAAACTGGTAAAAACATTTTGACTACATTTAGTGTTGAAAACGAATTAGAGAGGGTTAAGATCCCAATTCCATTGTCAGAACTTTCTAAAAACCCTGGTTATAAAATCCAAGTCACAAAATGGATACAAAATACCTTGGTTGATGCTAAAGGTGATGTCATAAGTATGCATGATGAAAAACCAATAGTAGTTTTTGGCCCTAGTTCAGACATGATATATGAGATAGTCCCTCCTTTCTATGTAACTCTTAAAACAAATGATTCCATGTTGTATAATTGTATGCTTCATTCAAGAGCATCACACAACTTTATGCCAAAATTTATCATGGCCCATTTGAAACTCGACATAACTAGATCCTACCATGACCTGTACACCTTTGGTTCTAAAAAGGTGTCGTCTTTGGGATTGATCAAGGATCTAGTGGTTACCCTCACCCAAATTCTAGTGAAAAGTGTAGTACTTGATATTGTTGTCACAGATATCCCTCCCAACTTTGGAATGCTCATTTCTAGGTCTTGATGTGCCAAATTAGAGGGAACTCTATAGATTGATATGTCATATGCTACTATTCCCTTTTATGGAGGAGAGTAATTAACACTATATAGAGTGGTAAGATTTGTACATACTATTTGTAAGACTGACCAGCCAAGGAACCATCCAATTTATGCAATAGATCAACACATTGGTTGTTTTCAACTCACTTCAAACCAACATAAAACTCAAGTGAAAATTGAATAGGTAGTTGAATGTCCTGAATCAAACCAAATTGATATTTGGAAACTGTTCTTTGATTGATCTTGCACAAAAGATGGGGTAGGAGCTGGAGTAGTTTTAATTTCACTTGAAAAAGAAAATATAACCCAATCATGTAAATTAGACTTCGAAGTTACAAATAATGTGGCTGATTATGAAGCTTTCCTTTTAGGATTGCAATTAGCCAAAAGCCTAAAAGTTCAAAACTTAAGTGTTTTTACTAATTCAGAACTTATTGTTAAGCAAGTAAGAAATGTTTGCCAGACCAAGCACCCTAGACTTAGGTCCTACCAAAATGAAGTATGGGATTCAGTTGAAAACTTCTTTGATGCTTTTAATTTGACTCATATTCCCAGAGATTAGAATATTCATGTAGATGCCTTAGCTGTCTCTGCTAGCTCTTTTAAAATTCTTGATCATACTGATGTACTCTATCAGATACAAGTCAACTATAGGCCATCTATCCCAAATAATCTGAAACATTAGCAAATATTCGAAGATGATGAACATTTGAAATCATTTATGCAGGTCATAGATGATTTTTCATTTCTGCAAATTGATGAAGATAGAACTGAAATAAATGAAAATGCAGATGGAAATGATACTTCAGATTTTAGAAACCAAATTGCTAATCATGACATTATTCAATTATCTAATAATTTTATTCCAAAAGGATTCATTCCTTTAGGAAAATTGTTTGATCAAAATGATGTCCTCCGAAACCCTCAGTCCATTTCTTCAGAAGATAATATAGAAGAGATTAACATTGGAACTAATGAAGATATCAAAAACATCAAAATATGTGCATCTCCAGACCCTAAGATCAAAGCTCAATATCTTAAGTCACTGCAAATTTATAAGGTTGTTTTTGCTTAGACTTATGCTGATCTAAAGACCTATGATACTTCATTAATACATCATAAGATTACTTTGAAGCCAGAAGAACAACCCTATCAACAAAAAATTAGAAGGATAAATCCAGCCCTTCTACCAACTATAGAAAGGGGGATTAAGAAAATGCTAGATGCTCAGATCATCCTCCCTCTTAGATATTCTAATTCGGTTGCAAATCTAGTTCCTGTCAGAAAGAAAAATGGAGAAATAAGCCTCTGTGTGGGCTTTAGAAATTTGAACAAGGCATCATTAAAGATAATTATCCTTTGCCCAAAATGGATCAGTTACTTCAAATGGTTTCAGGAGCACAAATACTTTCTACGCTTGATGGTTTTTCAAGTTACAATCAGGTGAATGTTGATACAACAGACAGAGGGAAGACAACCTTTACTACACCCTTGGGTACATTCATGTACACTAGGATGCCATTTGGCTTAACCAATGCTAGAGAAACATTTCAGAGAGCTATGGACATACCCTTTATGGGTCAGGTAAATAAATTTTTGGTGATTTTTCTTGATGACGTAACTATTTTTTCTAAATCTCATCATAAACATCTAAAGCACTTGATGAAGGTTTTTGACAGGTGTAGAAAATTTGGAATATCATTAAACCCTATGAAGTCCTTATTTTTTGTCAAAGAAGGAAAACTGTTGGGCCATATAATTTCAAAGGAGGGAGTAGCAATTGACCCCAAATGAGTATCTTCCATTGAATCATTGACCTTACCTAGAAACAAGAAGGAGATTCAAGCTTTTCTAGCCAAGATTAATTTGCTAAGGAGGTTTATTCCAAATAATGTAGAGATTGTAAAAGATATAATTGACATTCTCTAAAAGGACCATGAAGTCAAATGGACTGCCTCTTCTAAGCATGCATTTGAACAAATAAAAAGGGCTATCTCTAAAGCTCCCATCTTAGCCAACCCTAATTATACTAAGCCATTTAGTATTTTCTCTTTTGCCTCTGAAATAACCCTTGGTGCCATTCTATTACAGAAAAATGAAGATTCCCATGACCAACCCATAGCCTTTTTCAGCAAGGTTATGAGAGATGTTGAGCTTAAGTATGAAATCATTGAGAAGCAAGCCTATGCCCTCATTCAAGCCCTGAAATCATTCAGAATGTATGTCTTACATTCAGCTATTATTCCCTATGTCGCTAATAGTGTTGTGAAAATTGTCCTAACCCAACCATACACCAATGGAAAAAGAGGTAGGTGGATCACTCAAATTATGGAGTTTGATCTAACCATCAAGACTACCAAGCTAGTAAAAGGTCAAGGATTAGCCAAGCTTCTAGCTGAATCCAACTAAAAGGTACTTGGAATCAATTCTGTTTTAGAAATACAACGGAATAATACACAAGAACCTTATGTCCTTGTACAAGGGAAGAATACACAAGAACCTTCTGTCCTTGCACAAGGGGAGAATCCACAAGAACCTTCCCTTCATCCTAAGGGGGAGAATCCATAAGGACCTCTACCTTCTAAGCAAATCAATCCTATACACATTGATGAAAAATTCTTGTTGTCAAATTGGTATCAAGATATTGTAAATTTCTTGATCCACTTTGAGTGTCCAACACCATTCTCCAAAACCCAGTGTAAAACTGTTAAGTGAAAACCAATCAAGTACTACATTATAAATGCAAATTTATAATGGAAAGATCCACTGGATATTTTGTTATTATGTTTAATAGAATCAGAAACTAAAGGAATCATTGATCAGTTTCATACTGGATTTTGGGGGGGACATTATGCTTGGAGAGAAACATCATACACGATTATAAGGGGAGGATTTTATTGGCCCACATTGTTCTTACAAGTAGGGGCAAAGGTTATAGGTAGTGTTCCTTATAAGATGTTTGCTGGTAAACAAAAATTAGCAACTCTTCCCCTCGTTCAGTCAATAGGTTCAACACCTTTCTCTCAATGGGGATTAGATTTTGTTGGAGAGATTCACCCCACTTCAAGTAATCAGCATAGATGGATTCTCATTGCAACAAACTACTTACTAAATGGGTGGAAGCAATTCTAGTCATAAATGCTACTGATTCAGTAGTAATTAAGTTTATTCAGAAGAATATCTCATCTAGATTTGGTTGCCCAACTCAAATTGTCACTAATAATGCAACAACTTTTTCTAGTGTTAAAATGATTAACTTTTGCCAGAAATATCAGATTTTGTTACATCATTCAACTCCATACTATCCTTAAGGTAATGGCCTTGTAGAGTCATCAAACAAAAGTCTAGTAAAGGTAATCAAAATGACTCTAGCTGATCATAAGAAGAGCTGGGATTCACATTTGATTTATGCAGTATGGGAAAACAAAATTACTCCAAAGAGATCAACTAGAAAATATCCATTTCAATTAGTCTATTGGAAAGATGCAATCTTCCCTACCAATTCGGCCTTCCCTGTTTTAAAATTCCTGTAGGATTTAACAGATGAGCCTGATGATTTTTCAAGAAGAATAAATCAGATTATTGAACTTAATGAAAATAGAGATGAAGTTCAACACAAATAGAAGAAATATCAAAATAAGATGAAGGCCCTATTTGACAGAAGAGCCAGGGAAAGGGACATTAAGGAAGGTGATCTAATTCTAAGATGGGATGCCAGGAGAGAAGAGAAAGGAAAGCATGGTAAATCTGACAATCTATGCTTTTGACCCTTAGCGATTGTTGAAGTAAAGGGTAACAACACTTTTGTGCTGCAGAATCTTGAGGGGCTATATTCCACTTATGTTGTAAATGGAAGGTTTCTCAAACATTACATTCAGTACTAAGAAGTTGAAATAGGTTTCATTGTAAATACTTTGGCTTTCTTTTACTTTTCAAGATGTCAGTGTGATTTTTCTTATAGCAAGGACTCCATAGCCTAAGGAGAAGGCACATGGATCTCCAGGTTCTGTGCATTCTACAGGAGAAAGTAGTCCCTGGATGGAGCCAATGTTGTATCATTTTTTGTTTTAGATAAGATAGAATATTTGAAAAAATGTTAAGTTAGGATATGGACATAACAATATTGAATAAAATGTTTTTAAGAATATCTTGATGATGATGTCCATATCAAAGAAAATGTTAGGTTATATGTCCTACAAAATCAAGACAAAAATAAAATTTTAGGTTAGAAAGAAAAAAAAAACAAATAAACTCTGAAAGTGAGCAAGTCTAAATGCCACTACTATTTTTTCTGCTAAATAATGGTTGTGTGCAGCTTGTCATAAATGCCACAACCCATGACAGTCAAATAGTTTAATCATGACTGCTTCAAGCTTTAAATTTGATGTTATAATTAGAGAATAAAGATCTGGCCAAACTATTTAATCTTGGAAGATCAGTAGTTAGGTAGAGAATAATAAGGTGCTCAATAGTTTAATCTGAGTCCTTGGATGTTATAAAGATAGAATTAGATAGTTTGCTTTTGTAAAATAAAAAGAAATGAAAAGGGTTTGCTAGCTTAAATGCACCCGTTAAGTGAAGAAAAAATGATAGGATAAGCAAAGGGTAAGTAAAAGAAAGGTTGTAGAAGTTTGATGATTGATTGGACAAAATGTACATTTATCATGTTTTACCATATGTTTCTATGTCCATGAGGAAATTACACAAAGAAAATGAAGGTCTACAAGATGAATTAATTAAGTTCCCTCATCTCCATTCATCCCTACATTTACTAATTTCCCCTTCCCACCTTCATACTGTTCGTATTCATCCATTTTCTATAAAAACCCCTTTCCTAAGGTCAAAATGCTTTTTGCCTAGGAAAAGTGAAAACCCCATGTTAAATCCCCTTTTACCCAAAAAAAACCACAAAAATATGTTTAGCCTAAGTATTAATGTATATATGTGAAAAGAAAATAACTCATGAAAAAGCATTATACTTAGTGTATTTCCCCTTTCCGCTCATATTTCATATTAATGCTAATTTATAGTATTAAACCCCTGAAAGTTCCATTTCCTCTATATTATTAACTTCCTTATCAAATAACCTGAAACCTTTAGTTTTATTGTAAAACTATGTATTAAATGAAACATCTCATATCAGCGGATCGCAAGCTTTTCAACGTGCATGCACTCTCCCCGCATTGCGATATGCGATGCACGATGGGCATGAACCTGACACAATATATATCATAACTCATTTCCATTTCACATCCACCAACATCGCAAGTCCTGGCTCAAGCATATACCCTCCACCATTTCGATCTCTGATATGTGGTGGGAACCCGGACCTGACGCAGTATTATCCATGTTTTATTTTCCACATCGCATTTGGCTCCTATCGCATTCCTTTGCGATGGACCTTATTTCTTTAAAATTGTGATTGCGATATGCAATTAACCTAGACCCGACATCATTTATCCACTTGAGTTCATATTATTTCAAGTCCGCCATACTGTGTTTTGTGAAGGATTTCTTTGTTAAAATGTTTTTATGGTTTAAATGTAAAACCCCACTAATCTCAGTTTTTAACCATAATAAAGCCCATACTGCCATGATTAACTGTTGGGCCCCTCCATTGCTATTTCCTCTTCCCTCCGCGCTGCTCTTTCGCTTCACCACCATTTGATCAAATCCATTCAAATCTATTGACCCTCAGCAATTTCGGGTTGGCTCTCTATCTCGAGCATTACCCGCCTGTAAAACGCAATATTTGATTGACCTCCACTTGCTAAGTGTCAGGCTTAGATTGTATCGAGTGACCCCTCCCAAAAACTGCTCGCACTTCATAAACGGTACGGTGAAAACCAAAACCACCTCCTAGATAACGACGAAATGACCACTATTCACTTTGCGCCATATTTCAAAAAGAGAATTGTTTTTCCATTTAAACATAAAAATCACCATTTTCCTTTGTTTCTCCTGTTTACACAGTGAAGCCTCCATAAGCCTCTGCAACCAATAAAACCATTGTTTTACCTTCCGATATGCTTTGGACTACTTCCAATATCCTTTTAAGCTCAATAAAGCCATTGATGTCCTTCTCTGTCACCTATGTTTTTTTAACAGTTTATGTGTTTTGCAGGTAAAAACTTTTGTTCTAGGCTTACAAAGAAAAAAGAGTGCATACATTTTGAAGACAAATATGAAGATATTACTGTTGAAAAACATAGTAAAAACCTAAAATGCACAGTAAAGGTAAAAAGGAACACAGTAAAGGTTATTCAGCAAGGTCAGAGGATATTAACAGAGTTTAAAGAGTATTAGATGAAAGATCAAATGAAGGAATCAACCAACATAAAGGATACAAACAATCAAGCAGCTTAAAGGGAAAAATATCAAACAACAAAGCCAACACAACCTCAATAAAAGGGACAACAAGAAGTAGTTCAATAGATGCCCCTATATTCTTGCATTAAGATCTTTCCTTTCCTAGAATAAATCCTAGTGAGTTTTAAGATATTTTATTAGTTTCATTATTGTATAAATAACTCTCTTCTCGAGTTGTTATAGGTTCAATGTTCAAGGTTCATTGTTCATTGCTTGTTAAGTCGTGACTGTTCATTCTACTTTGAACCTGGTTGCACCTTTGAAGGAAGATTTTTTAGACACTTGATGTACTCAGTCTTTCTAGAACCTTAATACAAAGCAGAGGATTCTGAATTTGGTTTTACACAGTTTGTGTTATCCTGTAAGTTTTTCCAGTTATCAATCATTATGTTTTTCTTCATGTGCTTATGACTTATAGAGATATCAAGGTAGGAATAATTGTCTCTCAATTTATTCGTATATGCTTCCGAAGTGATCATCTATTAAGAGAATGGATTAATGAACTATCTGTTTAGCTAATCCCCTCTAATCAATAAATCATCGACATCTCTTGTAAGCTTAAGTATATTGCCTTGAATCTTTGTAATGTAGTTTAAAAGGTGTTGGCTTAAATGGGTCTGACCCAGGTTCGAAAGAGTTATTTAGCCAAACAATTCTCGCAGCGACTGACCCTTTTGGCAATAGCCCGTAGAGCATGGACTGAGGTCTCACCTGAGGTAGTAGGGGAGGGTACTGGAACCAGGTTTCCACACCCTAGGGATGTCTAGGTATGGTCTGGGGGTTTCATGCACTGGTCTACAGCTCTGTGCTGCTCGGTATTCGCACAGATCCAAATCGATTATATCTTTCTTATTAGTGCACTATTCTACTTTAGGATGCGGTTATAAATCAGATCTATTCAACAAGGTCTTTAAGCAAACATTTAACAAATACAACTGATTCACGGATTTAAAATGAACCCAGATTTACATACATTCATACAATAAGCCGATTAATTAAATAGATATTATGAAAGTCAGATTCACGATAGCTTAGAATGAACATAGAATATTTAGAAGGAAGTTATCTTTATTTCCATTTATCCTCAATACATCCAGATCCGCCCTATGCACTCAGCTATAGGGGTCCAGGCACACAGCTGCGGACTTTCTAGGCCTCTATGCACATAGTTGTAAAGCCTCTATCTACTACCCCAACCCTCGAATCAGACTTACAGACACTTTAGACTATCTTCTTCAAAAACCCATTACATTTCATATTGAATATTAACCATCCCAACTTAGCTTTCTCTACCCATAGAGCCTCGCTCTATTTATATCTTTCCTTGGCCCGCGATCCCTCAGCAGGATGACTCTATTTAAATTTCTTTACATTATCTATGGGCGGACTACCCTTTGACTCAACGTATTATAATTCGTGCTCCGCACTTTCAGTGGAGTCTTTACCCTAAATTTACCCAAAATGTCCGACTTTGAGCCCCCTAACCATTGCGTGGGGCTTCCGCTACCCAACAGAAGGTTTTCATACTTATTGTTGTTTTGTTTTACAATCTGGAAACTATGATAGTCATATTATTTTTTGTCTTCTTCTCACCACTATTTGAACTATATCACTGTGTAAATCTTTATAGCAGCCCTTTGCTGAGACATTAATATTATCCAAAGGATTAATTATTTCAATTCTAAATCTATCTTCATTCATTGGTCTTCCGAAACTAAAACAAAAAAACCCAAAACAATTATTTTAGATGCTCTGGCATTGGTAGCTGACCTACTACTATCTCAGAGGTACAACATCTACTATCATGTTTCTTTTCCTTAGTTTCTAACATATGATCAGAGTTGAGGTTGAAGCTAAAAAATATCAAATCTATTCATTCCTGCTACTAATATCTAGTTGTTTAAATTTTTTCCTAGACTAGAATAATTTTGATGTTTTCATAACATTATTATAATACTTTTGGAGTCACCTTTGAATGCTAATCATTTAAAGTTGTATCGATTGGCTATTATCACAATGTGCTTAAGATATGGTGATTTTGTCATGTTATTGGTTTACTTCACCAAGTCTCCTATGTAAATTTTGGAGGATATGTCCTTTCCCATCTCTAAAGATGTCTTCAAAGGAAGCTAGACTAATATTCTCATTTGAAGCTTCATCAAAATTTAACTTCATAAAAATTTTTGAGGCTTGTTTCCATTGATCAAGGCTTGAGTACTTTAGTTTAGGGATTGAATATTAGGTAGGAAACATGTTTTTCAATTCATAGCATCTTTAAAATTCATGATTATTTGTAATTGTACTCCCAATCCTTGTTTGACATGGTAGTGATCAAGGTTGTTTCACAATTTTTTCCATATTTTGTTCTTGGCCTTTAAAAATACTTTTATTTCTCCCTTTATACACCTCCCACACAATAAATCTAGGGATAACCATAAACACCTACTGACTATAGGGTTCTGAAAAACTCCCAACCTCCATTTCTCTAGATTTATTGTTATGTTGTTGATGTTCCAATCAAATTGTCTAGAAATTATGGCAATTTTATCCCATATCCTAGAGAAAATTTTCTAACTGTTTATGAGGAATTATACATTTTCAAACTTTTGATTACATAAATAAAATTTTCTTGGGCCTTGAAATCTTATTTTCTAGAAATTGTCCCAGGTTAATATTTTTTTTTTCATGAGTAGCTAAGAAAATAGTGTCACCATAGGCTAGATATTAAAGCCCCATAACTTCCTTTTTTTGATGGTTTGTTGTCATCCTTTTTGTATCAGTAACTTGTAACATTATTTTATAGAGAAGAATAATTTCAGCTGATCTCCTCGTTAGAGAATATTATTTCCTTCTTGGAATCATAGTTTCCTATTTCCAATTCATTTTTAACTTCTTCCTAAGTCTCCTACATTCATTAATCGGATGGTACATCCCTCCCACAATATCCATTGGTGTCATGTTGTATACTTCCCCCAATAATGTTTGACTAGTTCCTTACCCTCTTCTAGTAAATTTATTTGTATCTCATTTAGTTCTTACTCCTTTTCTAGTTTTATCCATTGTTTCGAAGAATCTTCCCAAAATAAATCTTGATTGCCCTCTTTGATTTCCAAAAAGCTATGACCTAAGATAAAAGTTTTGATTTTGTAGGCATTGTTCCATAGGTGAGATCCTTTGATGTCTTCTTCCATCCTAAATAACTAATCCTCATAGGTTCCTGACATTTATTTCTCCTTCCAAACTTTGCTTCATATTTCCCCTGGATTTTTCATCCATATCCACCAAAGTTTTTACCTAAGTAGTTGACTAAGAATCTCGATATATCTCAATTTGAGGCCTCCCAGATGTTTTATATTGCATATTTTTCCCCATGCTACCAGGGCCCATTTTTTATTGTTGGTCCTTGCTAAAGAAAACCTCTTTCTATGTTTCTTATTTTCTATATAATTGGTTTAGGGTTGCTAAAGCTTATAATAGGTCTATTGGAATTTCATGTAGCATATACTTAAACAAGGTTAGCCTTCCTAATATATATGGTAATACGAATGTATAGAATAAAAATTTCTCCATGAGAGATGTTCCCAAACTTTAAGTCTTTGCAAGTTTTTATCCAAAGGGGCAGCATACTATTTGGATGGAAGGGATCTACTTTAAACACCAAAAATTATAGAGATATGAATCTGTATTTCTTTGGGTATATTAACTAAAAAATATTTTGGATTTTTCATCGATCACCATCAAGGTTTTTCACTAAGTAGTTGAATAAGAATATATATATTTCAATTTGAGGCCTCCCAGGTTTTTTGGATTGCATATTTTTCCCATACTACAAGGGCCCATTTTTTTTTAGCATTGGTGCCCCCTAGAGAAAATCCATTTGTATGTTTATTATTTTCTAAATAATTTCTTTAGGGTATGGTAAAGTTGATAATATGTACATTGGAATTTCCTATAGCATAGATTTAAACAAAGTTAACCTTCCTATTAGATTTAGTGATCTAAATGTCTAGCAAGAGTTTTTCTCCATATTTGACTAGAAATATTCCCAAAATTTAACTCTACGTGGGTTTTTATCTAGAGGGGTACAATGGTACTGGGATGGTAGGGATCTACTTTGAACACGAAAAATTCTAGAGATATGAATTTGTATTTCTTTTGGTGTATTGAATAAAAAAAACTTTGGATTTGGAAAAATTGTTCTCAATGCAGAAGGCCTCTAAAAACTCCTTCAAAAATGATTTTAAATTGAAAACCTCTCTAACTATAGGGTGTCACGTAAGTAGGGTATCATCGAAACATTGTTGATGAGTTGAAGGGGGATTTTCCACTCCTATAGGGAGGCCCTTTATGTGGCCCTAGGAGAAAGTTGAATAGATATCTCATCATTGGAAATTATCCATCAAAAGAAAAAGGTATGGTGAGATAGGATCCCCTTGTCTAATGTCTCTTGAAGGAATAAAGGGTGTGGAGAGTTGTGCGTTGACCATAATGGAGAAGAATGTTTTTTATATTAATTACATGCCACAATTAGTCCATTTCTCATTGAACCCATATGCCTTCAACATATAATACATGATATTCCAACTTAAGTAATCATAGGCTTTTGACAATTCATGTTATATAATCAGCCTTGGATATTTTGAAGTACATAGAGAGTGTACATGTTAGTTTCATAGGAGGATACTATTAAGAATTTCCCTTCCTTCTACAAAACCTAATTTTTCTTAGGAAATCAACATGTGCAGGAGGGGTTTTAGAAATTTTTCTATAATCTTGGAAACTAATTTGCAATTAACGTTACAAAGAGAAATATGTCTAAAATCCTTTAGCGTCTCTGAAAGAAAGTTTTAAAAAATTAGTGAAATAAACATGTGCAGGAGGGGTTTTAGAAATTTTTCTATAATCTTGGAAACTAATTTGCAATTAACGTTACAAAGAGAAATATGTCTAAAATCCTTTAGCGTCTCTGAAAGAAAGTTTTAAAAAATTAGTGAAATAAAATTAGCATCAAGAGCTAATAGCAGGAAGGTTGAATTTCTCAAGCTTTCCACCAAATTCCAGATATCTTCTCCAACTAATTTCTAACACTCTTGATAGAATTCTATTGTAAATCCATTTGGTCTTAGGCCTTTATTCCTTGGTAGTCCCATTATTATTTCCTCCATTTATGTTTTTTAGTTTCCCTTGATAGCATATCATTGTATCCATGATTCATTAGCTTCGGTATGTTTATAATAATATTGGTTGTCTCCTTCCACCTATCCATGATTGGCTCTATAAGAAAATCATCGAATTGATTGATCAGTTCTTTTATAATTTCCTCATGGTTTTCCATAAACTAGTTCTAGTAATTTTAATACTTAAAATTCTATTTTTCTTGTCATGTTGTTTAATTGATCTATGGAGAAACTTCATGTTTTTACCTCCTTATTTAGCCATGGTA
Organism: Pinus taeda; assembly: GCA_000404065.3. Classification (NCBI taxonomy): domain Eukaryota; kingdom Viridiplantae; phylum Streptophyta; class Pinopsida; order Pinales; family Pinaceae; genus Pinus; species Pinus taeda. Next base: position 28,870 of record APFE030642853.1, read on the forward strand.
CCCTTGATTTATGTTTCTATAGAATTTATTCCTTCTTTAGCCTTTGTTCTAGTTGGAGTTATAATACTACTTATTTATGCTATATCTCCTTTGATCTTCCCTCTTCTATAATTTTTTGTGCCAACTCTTCCATTTCATGTTCAATTTTTTTCTTGCCCCATTTATGTTCCAGAAGTCCACTTTTTCTTAATTTCCATTTTATATATTTGATTCTTTTCTAGAATTGATATGTCATTGTTCCTTCTGTGGCTTTTTGTGTATATTTTCATGTAGATTCACAAGATCATGCTATGTACTAAAGCAAGAGACAAGAATCTACTTCTACTCTTCACAGTGGAAGTACATAAGGATTGAGCAAAACAATAATTGACAAGAGGAAGAGAATCAAATACACATAACACAATAAATATATGGGGAAAGCCACAACTCAAAAACTCACTATTTGTATTGCATATATTAGAAAATCAAGATGATATTACAGTGCTTGTTCTCACAAGAATAATCCCAACACTCAGTAAAATCAGCTCCAACACACAAGCAGACTCTTTACCAACACTTAGCCAATTATCTTGCTCTTTACGTCCCTATTTCCTTCTGAAATTCCTATGAATGATGAGACCATATTAAAGGGAAATTATTCCATCCAAAATTATGCAATCCCTTCTAGGTTCAGTTCCCGATTGCATGCACCATCTAAACAACTCGGAAAATTCTACAACAAATAGTACAATGTCCTTGCACTCTAGTCTCAACTGGGTCTTTCTCAAAATTGACATGCATGAGTTTCTCATGAGGGAATCTTCAGTTAACTAGAGTAGCACTAGTTAATGTGTTAGTTCACCAACTGACTGTTAACTCACTATTAGTTCCTCAAATATTTTGGAACTAATTTAACTAGACTTAACTCAGTAAACCGATTTATCTAATTACAACTCATACTTAAATCATCCTAGACCCCTATAATATAGGGAGAAAATATACATGCCTTTAGAAAGACTTCCAACTTGAAATTCCTCAGCTAATTGAGTTAATTAGACTTAATTTACTATTTACAAGTTGGTATGAGAATATAATTCGATTTTAAGTCAGTTTAATTCAAGGAAAAATTAAACTGGCATTTCTTGTTTCCATTTCTCAACACTCCGCCTCAACAAGAAAGGGATTATCAGCTACCCCGATCCTATCTTTATGAAACTCAAATTTACATCTTGAAAATGCCTTTTTCAATATGTCAGCATCTTTCTCCTTTGTGGGAATGTAATATAACAATATGATCCGCCTCAATACACAATCTCTGAGATGATGATATCAGATATCAATATGCTTGGACTGATCATGAAAAACTAGATTTTCATGGAGTTTGATACAACGCTGATTATCATAGTAAATCACAGTAGGATCCACCTGTTGATCAAAGAAACCAACCAACATCTTCCTCATCTAGATAGCCTCACATGGTGCCTGATTTGCAGCCATGTACTATGCCTCTGTCGAACTGAGTGCAACCGATATCTGTTTCCTGCTATAGCAAGAAATTGCCACTGACCCAATATTGAAGATCCCTTCTAATGTGATCTTCCTCTCGGATGGACTCCCTGCCTAATCTGCATTGGTGAAGCCTTGAAGATTCACTCTCTCTGTTTGTCTATACCATAACCCAAACTGAGTAGTGCCCCTCATGTATCTCAACACATGCTTTGTCGCCTTCCAATACAGCTTGGTAGGCCTAACCATCACTTGACTAAGTTGGTTAACTACATAGCACATATCTGGTCATGCGTTCACGAAGTAGATGAGCGAACCAACAAGCTACCTGTAAATAGTCGCTTCCACTACTTCGCTCGAAGTAGCATCCTCCTTCCTCCAGTTACTAGCTAGAGGAGTCTCCATAGGTTTACTTCTCTCCATGCAAAATCTCTTGAGTATCTTGTTGGCATACTTGCCCTGAGATAAAAATAACTCTTCATCTCCCTACCATACCTCCATACTAAGAAAGTAATGCATGAGCCCCATGCCATTCATCTCAAACTCTCTTGCAAGGTCCTCCTTGCAAGATTTGATCAACTTCTCATCACCTGTTAGTATGAGATCATCAACATAAAGTACAATGATCAACATATTACCTTCCACCACTATGTGGTATAGCTTCACATCTTCTTAACTCTTCGTGAAGCCAAACCCAATGAAGTAGCTCTCTATCATGGTGTAACAAGCATGGGGTGCTTGCTTCAACCCATACAACGCTCTCTTGAGTCCGAACACATGTGACTCATGGTCAAAGGTTTCAAAACCTTTGGGTTGCTCTATGTACACCTCTTCCTCAATAATGCCTTTAAGGAAGGTTGTCTTCATGTCCATATGATGGATCTTCCATCCCATCTGTGTTGATAGTGCCAATATAGATCTGATTGACGAGTACCTTGCAACAAGAGCAAAGGTCTCATCATAGTCAATCTCCTCTATCCGTGAAAAGCTACGAGCCACAAATCTGGCCTTATGCTTTTCCACACTACCATCTGCATCTTACTTTACCTTGTAAAGCCAAGGGGAGCTCACTACTAACTTGTCCTCCAGTCTCGGGACCATATCCCAAACACTGTTTCAAGCTATGGAGTCATACTCCTCCAGCATCGCATTAACCCAAACCGGTTGTTACACTTATTCCTGAAAGGAATATGTCTTTGTCACAACACATACACCCATAAGATACATGTACCTAGTGTACCTCTCGGGTGGCCTCCTCTGCCTGCACTGAGAAGTGGGTTCTCCCACATTCTCTCGTGCATCATCCAACAATCTGTTAGCCTCTCTAGTGCAATTTCTTCCCTCTTTGGAAGACTCTTCTTAAGTGGATGCCTCCACTCCTGAAATCTCTAAATGTGTTTAATCCACATCAAATTGAGGCTCCTCAAACTTAGGAGCTAAAAGCTCCTCATCCACATGTAGCTCAAGCTCCCTCTCAAGGGAAAATTACATGGCCTTCTCCTCATTGAATCTAATATCCCTGTGAACCACTGTCATCCGAATGGTCGGCATGTACACCCAATAGTTTTCAGATGTATCATTATACCCCACAAATATCCCCAACCCTGGTATTGGGTCAAGCTTCTTTCATGCATCTTTGGTCACATGGAAATATAATGATGACCCAAAAATTTTGAAGTGACCAACATCTGGCCTCTTACCAGAATAAGCTTCCTCTAGTGTCTTCATCTCAAGTATCCGATGTGGGCTACAGTTCTGAACATAAACTATCGTATTGCATGCCTTAGCCCAAAATTATAGTGGTAGGCCCTAATCATGCAACATTTCCCTCGCAGCCCCTACTATGCTTTTGTTCTTCCTCTTGGCCACCGCATTCTATTGAGGGTTATGGGGTATCGTCAACTCTTGTTTACTCCCTTCTGTTGGATAGAAGTTCTTAAACTCATTTGAGACATACTGTTATAGACATTTTTGGGCACTTCAACCCCAATCATAAATGTCCATAAACTGAGGGCTCCTAAGTCCCTAAAAGTGTTTCTTCACTGCTTAAAGGAACAAGGTCAACTGATTACATCATCTCCCAGAAGTTCTCCACTGAAAATTGCTCATAAATGGTCAAAACTGGACCATAATGAAAGCACAGTGCAGAGGGTGCGATGCATATCACCTTCCCAGTGTACAAGGTGTGATGCATACTGAATTGCTCCTCTGTAGGGTGTGATGGTTGGGAATGGACAAATGGCAGGGACAAAAATCTGAGGTGGAAGATCATGGAATCTCCTAGAAGCTTCCCCTCTGACACTTGCCTCTTTATTTTCAACCAAGGATGAGTAAGAGATCATCATTCTCCAAGTGGAAGCAGGAACTATCAGAGAGAGGACACTAATCAAGATCCCAGAAGATGACTCACCTCTCTCTAATCATCTATATATGGATCCCTCATCACAGAGATCCAGAGGTTGGAATTTTGTATCTTATAGAGAAGTGTTGTTGGTTTTCTGGTGTACATTCATAGTGTTGAGTGATCTAAGCTTTGCTTGAGGTGAAGAAGGGCTTCCTAGCTAGAGGATGATGTTGGGTCAAAACATATGGTCGTAATCCTCTTGCTACTTTTCATCTTAATAAAGTTATTCTTGTTTTCTTCCATATTCTTGTGTACTTGTTTATATATGCATTTATATAGTTAAAACACATCTGGTCATGTGTTATTTATGAATATAGATCTTTGTTCCTTCGATAGTAGTATGTTGTTGTGATTCGACAGGTTCTTTTTGAAGCTGGGCAGACGAAGAAGAAGTGGCGAAGCTCTATCAAGAAGGAGAGGAAATCGAGCGCAAGACTAAGGTCGGTCTTCTTGGTTCTCCTCTTGTCTATTTTCATAAAAGGAAACGAAAGTAGACTTTACTTGTTTGTTTCTAAGATAGCCACCCATCTTAGTGGGAATAGCAGCATCCGAGTGGACACTATTCCCGGTAACAATAGGACAGACAATCGTCCGCTATTGCAGACTGGTGATTCTTGTAGCGCCATCATCCCTTAGCTTGGGTGATCATTTGTGCAACTACGGTGTACATTTGATGTCTTTATTTTCCTGAATATATCGCAACCTGAATGGATGGAACTAGATCCGAAGTCTTCAAACTCGTTCAATCTTCACCTGATGTACAACCCGATCCATGTGAAAAGATGTTCTGAAGTCTAACATGGAAAGGCATCGCCTGATTACCAGCCAATGATATAAGCTGTTAATAGGCACGAGAGGAATCACTGATAATGATAATGACCCTCAAAGTACTACATTACAATTCACGTGGTGTGAATATAGGATCTGATGTTGAACACCACACAAAATCTTTCGGTTGAAGGCCATTGATGTAAACCTGTCGCCGGAAGTGAGAAACTTGCCATTGAGGCATGCAAGCTTTAAAGTACTAAAAGGGTTTTTCCTAAGTCAACTTCTTCGATAATGAGATGATGTCGACAAGAATTGACCCGTCATAGGAGGGCCTTAATGAATCCCACATCTACGACATGAAACGAAGAAAATGATTTTCTGGAGGTTAAAAGGATCTGATGATACAAGGTTCAGGAATGGTGGTCATGAAAAATGGAGAGTGAAGGTATTGCAGTGGATGAGGTGTTAGCTTGGTTGGTGAATTCTCTGAATGGCTTCTCTTGAAAATAACAGCGACACTGAGATGGATTGGTAGCGTTAACCCCAAAAATGGATGGTACGGAGGACCAATGGTGATATGATAAGTGAACAGAATAACCCAACCCGACTCAATCATGGTGATGGAGTGAAAGTGTCATGTTCAAGAGTGACCTGCTACCAATAAAATTCTTCAATTTTTCTTCCCTTTTTCCCCAGTCATTGCTAACCCGTACCTCTTTATTTTTGTCAAGCTTGAGGAGGATAACATATGCTTGCTTATAATTTGCCCTTCAGGAAAACCTGTCGCTATGTTTTAGCGAGCCTAGCGACAATGAAACTCGCTCTTGTCCAGATGGACAAGTTTGTCACTATTGTTTTAATGAGTTTAACAACAAAGAAAACTCGGTCCTTTTCATGTTTAGAGAGTTTGAAAAGGGACAGAAAGGAAACTCCAGTAGTTCTTTTTCATGGCATAATCCCTTAAGTCCGAAAAAGTATAAAATAATACGAAAGGGATGACTTTTCGATAGCTTTAGCAAGCTGAAAAAGATAAGCACTCGATATTTTTACGGAATGATCCCTCAAGTCCAAAAAGATTAAAATGTAGAGGAGGGATGGCACTTCCCCTTACTTTAACAAGCTGGAGAGGCCAGTAGTTCGGCAATCTTTTCATATTTTACGAGTCTAAAAAGAGCTTAAAAGAGACTTGTTTTTGAGGAACGAGTGATGTTTTCAGGTAGCAACTGGTTCCATGTAAGTTTGAACTTCTCAAACATGGCAGTGTAACTAGGGTGGCTAATAGAATCACTCGTCGCAACTGTTCCTCAAAAGGGTAAACAATCAAGTGGAGGCGTATGATTGGCCAAAAGAATGGAGGTGACGGTAAGAACACAACCAAGGTTCAAAAGGCTGATAGCAGTGCAATCACAAAGGTTATTTACCGAGGGTGGATTCATTTTTTAATGAGCTTGAATGTTTAGAAACTATGCTCAGTGGCGAGTTTATTTTTTAACGAGCTTGAACCTTGCGGTAACATTGCTCATACCAGTCGTCTTTAAAGATGTGTCTTATTAGTAGGTTCATTTTTTAGTGAGCTTTCCCCATGCGAAACTTTGCTCATTTCCTTTCGTATGCAGGCTGGAAATGACCAAAATCCAGAACTAACTACACTAAGGGTTAACAAACTACTGAGGTGTTGTGGCCACCAACAACCCCGCTCTTTGTTTGATATTAGCAATAACACCAAGCAAATGGGGACCCTTAATAAAAAATCCAAATAAACATTTTATGAAAAATTTTGTATTCAACTCCTTAAAACTTTATCGCATCGCGAGAAGAGAATGAAACGTTTTCTTATGAGCATAATAAACTACGAAGAAGCGACACGAAATTCATCGCATCACATTCATTATGAAGTGCTCTTAAATGAAAAAACTTAAGAAATCTCCGACGGTCGATATGCGACGTTGCATATCGCAACATCGCGTAAGCAGCACACAATGATTGAATGACTAAATGTGATTTGCGATGTTGCGATTTGCGAAAATTCGCGATCATGATTTTCTACGATGACACATCTTGACGACGCGATCCGCAATGCTGCGATGTGATTCGCAGAAATCACCCATCGCGAATTTTCCTCGGCGCAGTATTCAAGGAAAGATGTCCGTAAACCAAAATTGGGTGCGCGCCTTAAAAGAAATTAATGATTGTACACCAAAGTATTCAGGAAGGACAGTTTTGTGTTTTTTGAAGAGTCAGTTCGCTATGGGTGTCATGATTATTCATTCATAAGAGCTTAAAGCTTTCATCTCAATCTTTATTATCATTACTCTTTTCCTTTGCGTAAACTGTAAGACAGGAAATAACATGAAGCAATGTGCAGGAAACATCTAAGGAAAAGGGGAAAGCGTCAATGCTCAGAGAACAGAGAAGAGATCCCTTCAGAAACAGATGCCACATGCGACAGGACCACAGATTCCAGAGTATCACTCAACAAATGTTGATGTCAATAAGCCATCTAAAGCTCAGAGTCAAAGGCACACAAAAGTGGCATGTTTACAAAATACCCTGAAGCTTATGCCCAGTAAAGCAAAGAAGAAAAATGAAAAAGAGGTGCTAAAGAAGGAAAACACACTAGAAAAGCCCGGAACAAAGAACGGAGGCAGTTTTCAATGCAGAAAATTGTTCAGAGAGTAAAGTTCCTAACTTGTTCAGTCATTCACAAGGCCGGAAACCGAAATAGGAAAAGCAGAATCAGTTCAAGAGAAATTTGAGTTATTACCAAGTATACACGCAGTGAATACACCCAACCAGAGGAAGATTCTCGAAAATATCTTCTAGTTTACCAGAAAGTGGTGCCAGCGCTTGTTATTTCTATTTTTATAGCTCAAACGAAAGCGGAAGGCGACTAGCCGATTCTTCCCAGGCGAATGTTGCATGCTTGCAGCACTAAGGAGCAAATACAGAAATGGTTCAGAATTAGATTCAATTTTTAGAAATAGTTTTTCTTTATCAGAAGGGCAGTCATTTAAAACCATATCCTAAATTTATGTAATTAAGTTAATTAGCTAGCAGTATTTAAACCCTTCTCAGGGATTTAGAGAAGGGTCCAAAAATTTGTCAAGAACTTGTCCTCGGAACATGCACTTTTGCACCCTCAGAGGAGGTTTTGATGAATGGATGGATCGAGATTTATTAATGTTTGCATTCGATGTCTGCTACTGATGTTGCACTTTTGTACTCTTAGTAGATGTTAGGACAAGTAGAGATAAATCATTTTTGCTTGAAGCTTATGAGTAGGATTAGTCATAAATGGTACTTTTATCTCTTGGCCATTTCTTCTTATATTCTTAAAGTGATATACAGTTTTCAGATTTTTATATGTTATTGCATGAAGGTATGAGTTACCATTTGGCACTTCTATACGGTGGAGCCATTTATTTATGTATGATATATGAATAACTTATTATGCGATATGTTATTCGCAACTGTTTTGCCTAACTTCTTATGCAAAGTGGTTTATCTTAATTGATTTCTATTCTTATAATAGCTGAATGATCTTTATTACCAGTTATTGTTTGAAATCTCTTTAGATCGCAAATAAAAGAAATACACCCTGGGTTAGCATAGATTAGATGTGTTGTTTCTCATTAGATTACAATAGCATAGAGTTAGTTTAAAAGTCTGAATTAAATTAGCTTTAAGTACTCTTAGATCAACATCATCCAACTCTGCACACACACACACCCTTAGATTGGGAAACTGGTCCCATTATCCCCAGTCGGACCCGCTATACCAAACAGATAAGGAGCTGCCAACCAAGGTCCGGACCGGGTGGGTATCCCCCTTGCTGTCAACCCGATTTTTGGGGCTTCAACATGAGGTTAGGTAGGATAGTTTAGATAAAACATTTCCTTTCCTTTGCCTACACGCCACCGACAAAGGTGAATGGTGGATTAGACCAATCACCTAACCTAAGTAGTTGAACTAAAAGTTAGGTTAAAACACTAAGAGGTTAGAGTTACACTGGTCACCTTTCACTTGCATAAAAAAGGTTTGCATGCCCCCAGGTGTTGAGAAAACGAGAATTTCCAGTTACCTTATGGAAGTTCCTGCATTTAAGTAGGATTATTTCGTCTGTGGAGTAGACAAAACACTTCCTCGCCTTTGTCCATCGAAATAAACAAAGGTGAATGGTGTGAGCTTCCAATCACATAACGTGCAAGGAGATAAATGTTTAAGACTGATCCCATATCCTACACGGAAATGGCGTTGCAGGCTGATCATATAGCCTACAGGGAAATTTGTTTTTCAGCTAGGTTTTCCTGCTAAAGCAGACCAAGGTTCATGACCCCTAAGCTTCGTTACATTCACCGAATTACTCGCGATAATTAGGTGGATCAACTAGAGGTTGAACTGAAATTATTAATGCAAAGAGACCATTTAGGGATGGCATTTGACTCTTGACTGTGTTCGAACCGGTAAATGAAAGCTAGTCAACAAGTTGCACCATCCTGCCTTCATATGGGAAACACATCACCCGAAAGAGTGTGGAAACAATAGCTCCCATGCTGTAAACATAGTCATGCCCAAGGAGTAGATTGTAATCTAGTGGCCCTTGGACTACCATCATGTTCAAGTGAACGGTTTTCCTTCTTAAATTTATAGGAAAATTTGGAAGGATCCCTAACGTTCGACTGGTTCCTTTGTTGAAGCCTGACAAATTTTGATTCTCAGGCAGAAGTGATGGCAAGACAAGCGCTTTCCAAGTATTTGAGGAAAGGATACTCACGGAAGCCCCTTCATCTATGATAGTGCTATTATCACTCAGGTTGTCCCTAGGCTCCTTATAGGGATACGGCCAAGGTAACCACAAACCAATCTTTGGATTGCAGGTTCTAGCCCACCTGCAATCAGAGAGGGCTCTCTCTTTAGTGATTCAACTTTGTTGATGATTTTAGGCTAGCTTTTAGTTCAGGGGTGTTTTGTTTGTGATTGGATGGAAGGTAGGATTCTCAAGCAAAGAGGCAAGGTAAGGTGTGATAAGTTTCGAACCATTGGGCGTGGAGTCATGGATTGAGGCTTGCTATTGTGTTTTCTTGGTCACAAGGGGATTATGGAGCGGGATAGCCACACAAGATACAATAATCAATCTACTGAAAGGATAGAATGAAAATCAGGGATGAAAGGCAAAGGAGAATCATGCTAACAAAGAGGAGAAATGGATGAATGGGGATCTAGGAGCAGTTAAGAATTCCTAAATATTCATTAATATGTGAAAGAAACAGCGTAAACAAGATCATTTAAGTATACATGCTCATAGCTATTTCTGAAGAAAACATAGAAAAATGCAGAAATTGAACTTAAGGTGCAGTGAAACAAATCTTAAGCTATTCTTTTTTCCTGCAATTTAGAAGGCGGAACGGTGGTAAAAACATGAAAATTAACAGAGGAGAGAAACACTTATTCAATCATGTAGAAGCACAGGAATTCCATAATCATTCCTTGGCCAAATTGAACACATCAAGTAGTTTCGCAATCCATGCTTTCAGCAATATTTGATTATAGAAAATATGACAGTTACAGTGCGGGTCTCTCCTCGGAGAAAATGCTGGGAAGCAAACTAACCAACCTAATACCAACCAACCAACCCCTCACAACATTGTTCAGGGTGGTATATATAAGCAAAATATCGGAAATACATTCATTACAACTGACCTGAACAGGTCTACTAGAAAAACTCTTCAAAAATCTAAGTGATGTTGGAATTAAATGCAGGTAAATCCTTTTGGCTGCGCTAGGGGAAGCTGAATCAGAAAAGACTACAATGTGGCCCTTGGAGGCTTGATGCGGTGCTGCTGGAATGATTGTGCTTCGGGAACTGTAGTTCTGCTCTGGTGCGAGTTAAATGTGCAATGATTATGATTTGAGGGCTTTGAGTGGCTTCACCCTCTTTCTTTGACTCTGCGGGAAGGTATTAAATGTTTTCCTGCTTCGGGCCGCTGCTTAAGATTTTCACTGATACTCTTTGCCGCTACATTGATGGCTTCCGCCATCTACTGATACTCTTTGACACGCTTGATACCTGATGATTTGATCTGATACACTTTAAACTCTATCATTGATCTTATGTTGTATTTAAACCGGATCAATTTGGCACGATCAGGCGATTTTCGGGCTTTTTCGGCGCACAATGGGCCAAGGAATAAAAGGATTCCCCAAAGATTCCCCGAAACAGCCTCTTTCCTGTAGCGATGCGTGATTAGTGCTTCGCGCTAATCGCGCATCGAAAACTGCCTTTGTTTCTTGTTCTAGAGCTCCGAAGTGCGATTTCTCTTCCTGCGCGAATTTTCGGCTTTGTGGTTGCTGACGTCAGCATGACGTCAGTAGTATGGTGGATGACATTAGCCTGCAGTGGGTCCCTGGTACATAAGTGACATGGCGAGGTGCTGATACTGAAGGTGATGCGATGAACTTCTCCGATGTGATCGCAATATCGCATCGGCGGGGATCGGAAAGGTGCTTTAGTTGGACATTTGGCGCTTGCGACCGCCGACCACCGATATCGCGATATTGCCTCGGGTGGCGACAGATGGGTCATAACTTGCATGGAGAGGAAACTGCGATCTTGCGATGCGATCTGGCCTTCTATGGTCTACGGAGTGTTTAAGGAAGTCGGCAAGGGGTTTGTTGCGGTCGGAAGGAGTAAGGAACTGGGTGTGAAAGGCATTTGAGGCTTCGGAAGGAGTCCGATCTCCTCAAAGGGGTTTTATACTCTGGAAGGAGTCCATTATATTTGGAAGATGGTTTGAAGGGGCAGCATGAGGGTTCTTGCTAAGTTTCAGGTAAACTGAGCAATTCCCGGGGGTACTTATAGTTATTTTTCAACCAGGGGGAGGGATATTTACATAGGGGATGATTTACATAATATTAGTAGGGGGATGGGAAAATATAGGGAGCTAAATAATAATGTTAGTGGTTAATATGGAGATGGTAAGGAAGCGCTAAGTTCAGGAGACGTTAGGCTGTTATAAGGGGATAGAACCATTCTTCAGAGAGAGTATGGAACAACTTTGAGTAAAGCAAATCTTTACCCAAGCAAATGCTATGAAAATGATGAAACTTAAGAGGTATCAAGCAGATCTTGACCTCTTTTGGGGGAGTTAGTTAATGATTGGGGGGGAAATGGAGAAAGGGAGTTAGTTATACCTCTTTTTGAGCTTCTTCGCATAGAACTGCCTGCTGATTGTGTCCTGAGTAGAGATGACACCTGAAAGCCTGGAACTGATCAGCAGTTAGGATTCAGCAACCTCAAAAATACCTACCCAACCTACTTACCTAACATATTTTCTTCTTTTTATTTGGGTGCACTTAGACTTGCAAACCCATCATTCCATATTTTCTTTTCATGCTTTCCTATCTATAGACTACCCTTATTTCATCCAAGGGCCCAGATTAAACTATTGGGCTCCTTTGATTCTCTACCTATCTAAGAATCTACCAAGATTAAGCTGTTTGGACAGATTTACATTGTCTATATTCTAAAACAGGAAATTTAAACCTAGGGAGACCAAGATTAAGCTGTTTGGACCTCCCTTTAACTGAAACTTGGCGATACCGGGATAACTTCTCAAAAAATTGGAAGGCAATATGAACTCAGAGTAGCCTTCTTCGCTTGGATACTGTTAAGAAAATATGGAACATTGCAGCATGCAAAGTATGACATATTTGGCCTGTAAAAATGTTAATCATGAAATATGAGTAACCTGCTGCAGCAGGAGGCTAACAGTGGCTCCACTTGGGGATGGTTTCTCCTTGTGAGAAGCCAAGAACAGCAGGTCAGAATGCCTTAGTCTTTAGTTGTTGCTGTTTTCTGCAAAATCGTCTTCACCGGCTGCCTTATTAATCCTACCTACCTACCCTAACCAGTACTTACTTTGCTGTCAGGTGAGATCAAATAACCAGTGCAGCCACTTAAGAAACTGAAGAAAAGAATGACCTCGCTGACTGATGGTTTTTTAACTCGGAAGCATTATACGGTCATGTGCCCCCATAATCAAAGTTGTGTCATAGAATGGTTACTGTTGATGTATTTAGTCTTCACCGAGAAAGCATGCTAAAGAAATTGCGTCAAGAAGAAGTTCCATGTAGTCTGCAATAGGATCAATAAAAACATTATGTGGGAGAGTTTCTTCTGGGCCTTCTTGGCTAGATGGAACAATTACATCCTTGGTAATAACTTCCGCAACTGATCCTCCAGTCTCTGTTTTGAAAATAGAATCATACAGAATCTGTAAGTCAGCAGGTAGCACTATTTCCCTCTAAGTTAGGGAAGGAAGACTTCGGCAGGATTCTGGGTCTTCTTGGTCAGATGGAACATCTGCATCCTCGGTAATAAGCCTCGCAGCTAATCCTTCTGTCTTTTCCTTGAAAACAGAATCATACACAATCTGTAAGTCAGCAGGTAGCCCTATTTCCCTCTGAGTTAGGGAAGGAAGACTTCAGCAGGATTCTGGGTCTTCTTGGTCAGATGGAACAGCGACATCCTCGGTAATAAGCGTCGCAGCTAATCCTTCTGTCTTTGCCTTGAAACCCAGATCATACTCAATCTGTAATTCAGGAGATAGCACTATTTCCTTGTGGATTGGGGGAGGATGATTTTGGAAAAATTCTTTAGGGTCGCAGAAATTATATGATTGTATCTGAGCTTCCAAGAGTTCGATTTCATTCTCATATCTTTTGACAACTAACTCAAGAAAAAGTTTATTCGGGCGGCCTGCTATTTTTAACAACACCGCTCTGAAAATTTCTACATTAAGCTCAAATTCTGATAAAATTTTCTTGTATTCATCTAAAGCTTCATCAAATGAAAGATCTTCCAAGAACTCGGTCATTCTGTCTCACTGTTAATGCTTTGGAATATGTACTATTTGGCTGTAAAATTGGTTCATTCCTCAGTGGAGCCTTTGATTGAAATTGGAGTGGAGTCCCCAGGTGGATGCTTTGACTTTGAAGTGCATGATCTCTATCCACCATCAAAGATCAGAACTAAACATGAAAAGCTCTGAAGAAGAGGAGCACCTTCTCCAGAAAGTGGGGTTTACAGAAACGAACAAAGCGCTTGAATCCCCAGTGGAGAACACAGGTACAGGTCGACCGAGACTTTCACAAGTCGGTTTCTTCCTCTGTAGGGCTACAGACTGGTTTAATGAATTTATCTGAGGAGGTCCCTAGCGGAGTTGCCATTATGTTATCACTCAGGTTGTCCCTAGGCTCCTTATAGGGATACGGCCGAGGTAACCACAAACCAATCTTTGGATTGCAAGTTCTAGCCCACCTGCAATCAGAGAGGGCTCTCTCTTTAGTGATTCAAATTTGTTGATGATTTTAAGCTAGCTTTTGGTTCACGGGTGTTTTGTTTGTGATTGGATGGAAGGTAGGATTCTCAAGCAAAGAGGCAAGGTAAGGTGTGATAAGTTTCGAACCATTGGGTGTGGAGTCATGGATTCAGGCTTGCTATTGCGTTTTCTTGGTCACAAGGGGATTATGGAGCGGGATAGCCACACAGGATACAATTATCAATCTACTGAAAGGATGGAATGAAAATCAGGGATGAAAGGCAAAGGAGAATCATTTCATCATGCTGACAAAGAGGAGAAATCGATGAATGGGGATCTAGGAGCAGTTAATAATTCCTAAATATTCATTAATATGTGAAAAAAACAGCGTAAACAAGATCATTTAAGTATACATGCTCATAGCTATTTCTGAAGAAAACATAGAAAAATGCAGAAATTGAACTTAAGGTGTAGTGAAACAAATCTTAAGCTATTCTTTTTTCCTGCAATTTAGAAGGAGGAACGGTGGTAAAAACATGAAAATTAACAGAGGAGAGAAAGACTTATTGAGTCATGTAGAAGCACAGGAATTCCATAATCATTCCTTGGCTAAATTGAACACATCAAGTAGTTTCGCAATCCGTGCTTTCAACAATATTTGATTATAGAAAATATGACAGTTACAGTGAGGGTCTCTGCTCGGAGAAAATGTTGGGAAGCAAACTAACCAACCTACTACCAACCAACCAACCCCTCACAACGTTGTTCAGGGTGGTATATATAAGCAAAATATCGAAAAGACATTCATTACAATTGACCTGAACAGGTCTGCTAGAAAAACTCTTCAAAAATCTAAGTGATGCTGGAATTAAATGCAGGTAAATCCTTTTGGCTGCGCTAGGGGAAGCTGAATCAGAAAAGACTACAATGTGGCCCTTGGAGGCTTGATGCGGTGTTGCTGGAATGATTGTGCTTCGGGAACTATAGTTCTGCTCTGGTGTGAGTTAAATGTGCAATGATTATGATTTGAGGGCTTTGAGTGGCTTCGCCCTCTTTCTTTGACTCTGCCGGAAGGTATTAAATGTTCTCTTGCTTCGGGCCGCTGCTTAATATTTTCATGGATACTCTTTACCGATACATTGATGGCTTCCGTCATCTACTGATACTCTTTGACACGCTTGATACCTGATGATTTGATCTGATACACTTTAAACTCTATCATTGATCTTCTGTTGTCTTTAAACTGGATCAATTTGGCACGATCGGGTGATTTTCGGGCTTTTTCGGCGCACAACGGGCCAAGGAATCAAAGGATTCCCCAAAGATTCCCCGAAACAGCCTATTTCCCGTAGCGATGCACGATTAGCAGTTCGCGCTAATTGC
The DNA here is from genome assembly GCA_000404065.3 of Pinus taeda. Taxonomy (NCBI): domain Eukaryota; kingdom Viridiplantae; phylum Streptophyta; class Pinopsida; order Pinales; family Pinaceae; genus Pinus; species Pinus taeda. The sequence continues at coordinate 44,233 of APFE030642853.1, forward strand.
ACATCGAAAACTGCCTCTGTTTCTTGTTCTGGAGCTCCGAAGTGCGATTTCTCTTCCTGCGCGAATTTTCGGCTTTCTAGTTGTTGACGTTAGCAGTACGATGGATGACGTCAGCCTGCGGTGGGTCCCTGGTACAGAAGTGACATGGCGAGGTGCTGATACTGAAGGCGATGCGATGAACTTCTCCGATGCGATCGCAATATCGTATCAGCGGGGATCGGAAAGGTGCTTTAGTTGGACATGTGGCACTTGCGACCGCCGATATCGCGATATCGCGTCGGGTGGCGACGGATGGGTCATAACTTGCATGGAGAGGAAACTGCGATCTTGCGATGCGATTTGGCCTTCTATGGTCTGCGGAGTGTTTAAGGAAGTCGGCAAGGGGTTCGTTGTAGTCGGAAGGAGTAAGCAAGTGGGTGCGAAAGGCATTTGAGGCTTCAGAAGGAGTCTGATCTCCTCAAAGGGGTTTTATACTCTGGAAGGAGTCCATTGTATTTGGAAGATGGTTTGAAGGGGCAGCATGAGGGTTCTTGCTAATTTTCAGGTAAACTGAGCAATTCCCGGGGGTACTTATGGTTATTTTTTAACCAAGGGGAGGGATATTTACATAGGGGATGATTTACATAATATTAGTAGGGGGATGAGAAAATATAGGGAGCTAAATAATAATTTTAGTGGTTAATATGGAGATGGTAAGGAAGCGCTAAGGTCAGGAGACCTTAGGCTATTACAGGGGGATAGAACCATTCTTCAGAGAGAGTATGGAACAACTTTGAGTAAAGCATATCTTTACCCAAGCAAATGCTATGAAAATGATGAAACTTAAGAGGTATCAAGCAGATCTTGACCTCTTTTGGGGGAGTTAGTTAATGATTGGGGGGAAAATGGAGAAAGGGAGTTAGTTATACCTCTTTTTGAGCTTCTTCGCATAGAACTGCCTGCTGATTGTGTCCTGAGTAGAGATGACACCTGAAAACCTAGAACTGATCAGCAGTTAGGATTCAGCAACCTCAAAACTACCTACCCAGCCTACTTACCTAACATTTTTTCTTCTTTTGATTTGGGTGCACTTAGACTTGCAAACCCATCATTCCATTTTTTCTTTTCATGCTTTCCTATCTACAGACTACCCTTATTTCATCCGAGGGCCTAGATTAAGCTGTTGGGCTCTTTTGATTCTCTACCTATCTAAGAATCTGCCAAGATTAAGCTGTTTGGATAGATTTTCATTCTCTATATTCTAAAACAGGAAATTTAAACCTAGGGAGACCAAGATTAAGCTGTTTGGACCTCCCTTTAACTGAAAATTGGCGACACCAGAATAACTTCTCAAAATTTGGAAGGCAGTTAAATGAACTCTGAGTAGCCTTCTTCGCTTGGAGACTGTTAAGCAAATATGGAGCATTGCAGCATGCAAAGTATGAAATATTTGGCCTGTAAAAATGTCAATCATGAAATATGAGTAACCTGTTGCAGCAGGAGGCTAACAGCTAGTTTATGAGAATCATAACCTAGTGAGTGGGAAATGAGAATCAAAACTGATGGTTTCGACGCATAGGAAGAGGAAGATGGAGAATATGGATCTAGGCTAGTTTAGTTCTCCCTTTAAAAAGACTATATTCCACATGAATATCATGGGAAATACCATGGGTTCTCATAAACCTGGAGCTCAAAAACCACTGGTAACTTCATAGAACAAGACAACATCCTTGGATGCAATAGAAAAAACCTCCCAAATGATATCTAGAATATGGGCACTTAATAGATAAGGGTCATAGATGCTTCACCTGATCAAAGCTAGAATATAGACACTTAATAGGAAAGGGTCATAGAGGTTGCACCTAATCAAAACCATAATCAAAACTCATCAAAACCAGAATATGGGAACTTAATAGGCAAGACCATAATCAAAAGTAAATGATATCCCTATGTAAAAAAAATATTACATTTTGCAAATACAAGTATACTACTTTAAGATATCCCTATGTAAAAAAAATATTACCTTTTGCAAATCCAAGTATACTAATTTAAGAATTCATAACATACCTCTCTTTAGATACACACGAGCCAAGATCCATCCCTCTCTAAGCTTGAGAGATCGACAGTTAAGGCTAATGTGAAATGTGAATCAAAACTGAGGGAGAGAGAGAGAAAGAGGGAGAATGAGAAGATGGATTTAGGATGGTATAATTCACCCCTTTAAATATACTATATTCCACATGAATACCATGGGTTCTTATAAACCTTGAGCTCAAAAACTAGTAATGGACAAAAAAATATCTCTTGATATAATACAAAAATAAAAATGTAGAATTTTCATTTTTACATAGAGTTATTTTCATTTTTATTTCAAATTTACCTTTACTCAACAAAAAAATTGATTAAAAAAAATAATAACCTAAAATTTTTACATAAAATAATAACGTAGACTTTTCATTTTAACATAGGGTTATTAATGATCAAATCTCTAGATAGATCCAAAGTTAAAATGGATCTAGGTTTGTTTAATTATTAATTATTATAATTATTA
>APFE030642873.1:0-19840 GCA_000404065.3 Pinus taeda
GCGCAGTCCATCAATGTCTACTGTGATACCTGACAATCTTCCTAGGGGGACAATCTTTTGTTGATTCACCATCTTCAGCTAGATAGTCAACCATTGCAGCTTCGACTTACACATCAATTGCCAATTTTTCTTCAGCAAGACATTGGCATCAGATCCTAGATCTAAGATAACCTGATCCATGTCATATTCTCCAATCTGCGTTGTAAGCCTCAATTCCTTCCAAGTCTGTTTCTTGTGCCTATGTATATTATTCACTACACGCATCTCACTCTGTGGTACCTCTTTGGCAGCATAAGAGAATATCAACTCCTTCAATCCCTCTATGGACCTTTGATTTCTCAACAACTTCATGCAAGTCTGTAGAAAAGACTTCAAAATATTTGGATGCACATCTTGTGTTGCAACTGATACAATATCATAGTTATCCTTCTGATTTGGCTACAAAATAGAGGTAGAGGCCCCACCGTCCATAAAAATTTTCCTCGCCTCCATGAATACTTTTTTTTCCTTCAAGATATAATATTCAAGAGTTTTTCCAATAGTTTTTCTTACCCATGTAGCTTTAGATTCCTTTCTCCCATTGCCTTTATCATTTCTAGTCACAAATCTACTTCTTGTTATAGTGCCGATGCGTGGTTGATCCAGCCTTGGCTCAATGGCCATCATTTGAATATTTGTTGCGGGTTGTTGGTTTCTTTTCCCATGCATCTTTGCAATAAGGATGGGGAATTCTTCTACCACATGATCAAAAGACTTACTATAACTATAAGTTGTCATAGCATTCTGATAGTCTCTTACGAAGTGTTCCGCCTATCCACAATTATAATAGACAATCTGGCTACGTCCTCAACCAAATCCTCATCCTCATCCTTGAAATCCTCCTTGACCAACGTGTTGTCCTGGCTCCTTGTGTGTATGTCCCTCAGCTTGCAAATCATCAACAATGTGCTCAGTCATCATGTCATAAATTCAAAAAAAATATTCTCGTCATGGCCTACTGGTCTATAAAACTTATAAAATAGTTGCTTTGGGGGTCTGCACATACTTTTGTAATAGGTAGAAATCTTCAGAGAGATGTTGGCCTCTCGTTCTACAAATATTTCACCGCAGACCTCGGTTTACTGGATTAGGTGCTCCACTTGCCAAATAATCTCTGAACACAGGGCATTGATGCTTATAATGACCCTCTGCTTTGCATTTTGTATGCCATACTTCTAATCTGGTCCCTTTACCTTTCTTCAGATCTTGCAATTCCAAGGTGAAATTAGCTAGCTGACTTCATATCTGTTGTACTCCTGCATGAGTATCTCCAATCTCCAAAGCTTCCAGCTTCATCACAATATCCAGTGATTCAACTTGATTCACACTCTTTTGTTCTATTAAAGGTAACCTAATATGCGGCAATAGTGCAGATATGCACCATTCCTAATGCTATTCTGGAGGTCGGATAAAGCTTACTTGTCCCATTGACACCTTGAATCACTGATCCAATTCTCACACGAACTCAGTTTCCACCTGTTTAATTTCTTTTAGCTCTATGGTGCACTGTGATTCTAATTTCGGCTTCTTGAATTCTGATACCAATGCTTTCTTAATTTCATTAAACAAAGTAGTTATATTAGTTGCAAAGTATTTCATATACCATGTTAGCACTCTTTCTCGTAGCGACGTGACGAGTTGTGCCTTATTTACATCATCACTAGGGATATGTCTTGTTGTCCGTACTTCATCAACTACAAACTAGAAATGGTCAAGATCCTCTATCTAATTCAAGTCCTTTAAAGATAGGAAGCTTAATTTCATTGACCATTTTCCTTCTCGGGGGGCTAGATGAAGGGGGAGGGGGGGGTGTAGGTGAATTATGGGGATGCGGATGGGGTGTAAGGGGGTGAATGGATGGGGAATCCCAAACATGCCCTGATTTTTCTTAGTTCCTAACTTCGTCGCACCTTCATGATGGGAGAGGGAATGTCTTGGGATAGTAGGGTTACTTCTTTCTTCTTCACTCTTAGATCCTCCTAACAAGGGGCTATATTTAGTTTCAATAAAATTATTCGGATATGTTCCATCATTTTCCACTTTACGTAGACTCTAGTTTAGGATTATTTCCTCTTTGTCCAAACATTAATCCAACTGCATTCACAGAATTATCTTTTCACACATTAACATCTTAATCCATAGATTAAAAGATATTAAGAGCTTACCTCGTGTTCCTTTGAAAAATATTCATTTAGATTTTCTATAAGATATAATTGCATCTATCACGAACTCAGTGATAAATCCCACCAAAATGCTATCAATCTAGAAATCAGTAGCCCTTGAGAAACTATTACTGACATTCTTGAGTCACTATATCAATTTAGGATTCCACTTTTTAGGTTTGTCATTCTTGAAACAAGTCTTATGCTCAGTCAACTTAGATACCCACTCATACAATTCAATGTGGAATGAATCAAAGAAGATTTCATATTTATCTTCGAAGATATACTTCTGAAAGCAGTCTTTACCTGATAATCGATGGTTTATGTTCTCTTTTTCCACAAATTCTCTTTCTTTTTGTTCAACCCAATCCTAGATTTATTTCTTGGATGGACTCCAAAACATATCCCTTAAGCATATCTCAGTCCTAGCAACAGAACCATTAGTTGGTTTAAGGGGGACAGATGTGGATTCAGAGTGTACTACGCACCAACAAAACCATCAACGATTGGCCCTTTTGGTAATGACCTGCAAGAAGATCACAGTCTCACCTGAAGTGGTGATGGGAGGTTGCAAAACCAGGTTTTTGTAGTTAGAGGGATATGTGCATTGTGGTTCCTGTGTATTCACTTACGTCTTATATCTATCTACAAATTTGCATACATGAATAACTTCGCGTTGATGATTAATTTCACAAATTGGTACTTAATGAATAAATGTAACAAATAACAGTATAACATGTATTCTTTCTCATAATTCAATAAAAAGAATGCACGATGATATATAAGACAATAGATAATGAATACAATAAGATACTCAAGACTTCGCCAAAATTTATTTTCTATTAATAAGGATCTTTAATAGATACACTTCTCTAACCTGCGCACCCAACTGCAGGTGGTCTACACACCTAGCTACAGACTCTTCAAGGCCTCCGCGCACTCAGCCACGGAGCCTTCCCCAAAAGAAAGACTTAGATAACATGATCAATTATGAATTCTATCTATGCTTAGTTAGTTATCTTTGACAAAGTATTACATATTATTTATATAAGTTTCCTTAATATGAGACCATGGTCCACATACCATGGATCCAACAAAAAAATGGACTAATACTTGATAGTCATTACAAAATAAGGGACTTTTAAACCACCCCAAAGCCCCTAAACATTACGCGATGAATAAAATTTTACCAGCTCCGCTCCTCAAAATGTGAGGTTTTTGACCAAAATTTGGACCAAGTTGGGTTGTGCCCAACAGGAAGTCATTGGGAAGTTGAAGCATTATTATGAGAAGTCTAAGCACAAACCTAAGTTCAAGCGTGACTAGAAAGGTAATGAAAATACAAAAGGAAAATTTTGTAAGAAGTGAGGGAGATCTTAGGATGAAGGTGACAAGGAGAATGTGGGACCCCATAAGAAGATCAATGCAATTGAGAGAGGACATGGGTTTTAGCCTAAGGAGAAGAAAAAAAAAGGTGTTGCAGAAAGCCTTTACGATGTTGAACTTATGGTGGAGAGAATCATAGGAGAGATTGTCCATCACATTCGGGCAGAAGGCCACAGATTTATAGTGCTCAAGAGGTGCAGATAGTTGGATATATAGGCTAGAGTATTCCTTGGATTTATGCAGTGGTGGATAGTAGGCAAGTTGATCATTGTACATCTGTTATTGAGATGGAAGGTAAAATTTGTGATCAAGTTGTTTCTATTTTGATTGATCCTGGATCAAATTATAGTTGTATCATTCCTAACCTGGTGGATAAGTTTTGCTTGAATAAAGAATTGCATGAAGAATCTTGGTTGGTATAGTTCGCTATAGGGACCAATATAATAGTTAATATTTGGGTGAGATATTGTGCATTTGAGCTTAATGGTATTCCTACATTAGCACATCTAAATGTGCTTACTTTGGGATCATATAGTATTCTTTTCAACATGGAATAGTTATTCATTCACAGGACTAAATTGGACTGTTATGACAAATCTATTGAGTGTTTGGATGATGATGGGGAAAGGAGAGTCTTGCAAGGAAAGAAGAATCCTACATCAGTAAGAATGATTACAGCTATGCAAGATAAGCGCAGTTGTTGGAAGGGAAGTGTATTGTTTGCAGTTCATATTTATAGTGAAAAAGGGAATGAGGATGAGGATGATGAATTCATGAAGAGGTATCATGTTTTGCAACAGTTTTAGGATGTTACCTATAGAGATTTTAGAGTTACTTCCTCATAGTGAAATGGAGTTCCCTATTAATTTAGTGCTAGGAGTAACACCAACATCTAAATAACGGTACAGGATGGGTACTTTGGAATCAGTGGAATTAAATTTTCAACTTAAAGATATGCTTTATAAGGGATACATAAGGCCAAGCGTGTTGCCTTGGGGTGCACTAGTGTTGTTTGTAAAGAAGAAGGATGTTACTCTCAAATTTTGCATTGATTACATGAAGCTAAATAAAGTGACTATCAAGAATAGGCATCCATTGCCACAAATTAACGATTGGTTAGATCAGTCGAAGGGAGCTGTAGTGTTCTCAAATATTGGTTTGAGATCAAGATATCACCAAGTGCACATCAAAGAAGAAGACATCTATGGAAATTATGAGGTTATGGTGGTTCCCTTTTGTCTTACTAATTCTTCAACCACCTTCATGTTTAGGATGAACAATGTATTGCATCCTTTCCTAGAAAAGTTTGTGATAGTCTTTTCTGATGATATATTGGTATATTCCAAGAATGAGGAAGAGCATGCAAAGCACCTAGAAACAATGTTGAGATTGTTGAGAGAGCATAAGTTGTATGCAAAGCTAAGCAATTTCAATTTCTTTCTAACTAATATTCATTACTTGAGACATGTTGTTTCCAAGGAAGGGATAATAGCACACTTAGAGAAGGTTGAAGGTATCATGGAGTGGCCAACTCCTAGCAATTTGGATGAGGTCATATCATTCTTGGGACTAGAAAGTTATTTACAATAGGTTCATCAAGAACTTCTCAAATATTGTCTACATTATTACATCTTTGCATAGAAAATGGAATATGTTTGAATGGACATAGGAGTGCATATATATTTTTGATCAGTTGAAGAATTTGCTTACTAATGCTCTAGTTTTCAGGGTTGCAGATCCTAACAAGGAGTTTGTGGTTTGCACAAATGCTTGTAAGGAAGGAATTTGTGGAGTCCTTATTCAAGAAGGGAAAGTGGTATGCTATGATTCAATGAATCTAAATGAGCATGAGAAGAACTATGAGCTATCATTCATGCATTGAATATGTGGAGACATTATCTCCTTAGAAGGAGGCGTTTTTTATGTATGATCATAATTGACTAAGGTATTCGTTTTACCAACCCAATCTAAATGCCAGGAAATCTAGATGATTTTATACTCTTAATGATTTTTTTTTTTGAGATTAACGGTATGCTCCTCCTGAGCATTATATATCTCAGGCATACAACCCTGATAAGACGAACAATCCTTTTTTTTTTTTTCTACACTAATGAAGCGCGCGTGCGTTTGATCGCCTGGGCGCCCATCGAACAGACATGATCCGCCTCGCACCAGCAATCCCGCCGGCCCTAGGTCCCCATGGATCCCCCGGATCCACCAGGGGGGGATCCAGCTTTGCAGCAAGCCTTCTCGAACCTGATAAAATCTCTGCCTCAGCAAAGGCCAAGGCCGACGACTACCAAGTTTGTCAAAAAGCTCGATGTGCTTCAAGAAGTTCTCCTGCCCCCGACCATCCCTCGCATGGCAGCAATATCTCTTGCAGAGAAAGGATTAATCGGCCAGTTCACAGGTTTATGGCCCTCACCCAAAACTGTCCAGCGATGGGTTGAGAGAAACTGGGCTGACAAGACTCAGGGGAAGATCTCGATAAGGTTCTGTGGCAAAGGTTATTTTACCTTCCACTTTGAAACCAAGGAGGACAAGGACTTGATATTTAGAAATGGACCTTACTTCATGGACTCCCGGGGCCTCTATCTCAACAAATGGACCCCGGACTTTGACCCAAAACTAGATATTCCAAGCGCTGTCCCTGTCTGGGTCAGGCTCCCTCACCTTCCTCTCCACTGCTGGGGAGATGACTCGGTCAAGGCTATAGGAAACGCGGTAGGAAAATATATAGATCGCAGTGAGCCCAAGGACAACATGCAAGCCTGTGCACGAATCTGCGTCGAAGTAGATCTGGGACGCGGCCTTCCGGAAGCAATCAAATTGAAGGTGGACGACTGGTGCCATATCCAACAGCTGGACTACGAGCAGATACCCTTCAAATGCAAGGTATGTCACGAATACGGACACTTTGCTAACAGATGCCCAAAACTTATAAATGTTGAATCATCAGAGCAGGAAGACCAATGGGAAACGGTGAAAAGAAAAAAATCTGCCTCATCCTTCAAACAATCTGAAACCGAGCAGCCGGGACCATCCCATCATCTCCCCCCCCACCCTCCCTCATCTAATCAGCGCCCACCCTCATCCTCACAGCAAGCCCCTCCTCCTTTCCCCTCTCCTCCTCGTTCTTCTGATCCCTCCATCCCTCCTTCTTCAAACCCTTTCGCTTCCCTTTCTGAAGAAGAACCTATCCAGGACCCTCCTTCAGATCAGCATTCCCCCTCATCCCCTCACCCCTCACAGCCCTCCCCGGACACTACTTCAACAAGAATCACAAGAAGCATATCAAAGGATCTAGGAGCATCTAGCGAAATACCAAAAAAACATGGGCCAGGAAGGAAGTCAGCAAAACAGCAAAGAGAAGAAAGCGCGCAGAAGGATATAGCAATGGGATCACAGACTCCGATTGAAACCTACATTCTGGGAATCTCGGACAAGGAAAACAACATCAAAGGCAAAGAGAGGCGAGCACCTCTGCACACCACTGGTAAATCATGTTGAAAGTGTTGTCTTGGAACAGCAGGGGATTAGGGCACCCCTCCAAAAAAGCTGCCCTCATGGAGTTAATCCAAAGTGAGAAGCCTGATATCTTACTTATTCAAGAGACAAAACTAGAACAGCCCGAAATCAGCAGACTCATTGGCCAACAAAAACAGTACGGTGGCTGCACCAGTGAAGCAAGAGGAGCTTCAGGAGGTATTTTAACAATGTGGAATATCAACAAATGGAGCTGTAGCCTCGTTAAAACACAATAGCATTGGATAAGTGTTAAATTGGAAAGCAAGGACAATGGCACAGAAGTAAAAATCTACAACATCTACTCCCCCAACCATTACAGGGAAAAAGATGTTTGCTGGACTACCTTAGAGGAAGATTTAGAAGAAGATCATGATGACAACCTCATACTTGCAGGGGACCTAAATCTGGTCATGCACTCAAATGAGAAAAGAGGAGGGAACTTCAGCGCTGATCATTTCAGAAACCGGCTGGAACACATCATGCAAGAAAAAGACTTGGTCGATTTAAAGCCCAAGAACCGCAAATATACTTGGAGCAATAGGAGGTTGGGAGCAGGTAACATTATGGAAAGACTCGACCGCTTCCTTGTTAACATCGCCTTTCTGTCCTCATTCTCCAACGAGCAGTCAGACATCCTCAACACTTCTGTCTCGGACCACTACCCCATCACTCTTACCTTGCAAAGCCAAAGCCACCTCGGCCCCCTCCCTTTCAAATACTCCTCCCTTTGGAACCAAATTCCAGCAGCCCGCGATATAGTCAAGCAAGCTTGGTCACAGCACGTAGAGGGCTCCCCAATCTTCATTTGGGAATCAAAATTGAAGCAAACGAGGCAGGCACTAAAGACATGGGCAAAGACAAGCTACAAGGAACCCGAGGCATCAAAAAAAAATATCAAACAAAATCTCGAAAAAATACAGCAAAGTATTGAAGTGGAAGGACTCACTCAGCAAGCAAGACAAGAAGAGATCAGATTGTATGCAGAGCTACGCCAAACAGCTAGAGAGGAGGAGATCAAATGGAGATTAAAATCTAGGCAGACCTGGCTGCGTGAAGGTGACAAAAACACCTCGTATTTCCATAAACAAGCCACAATCAGGAAGGCAAGAAACACAGTTAATGCAATCAGAGATAGTGAAGGGACCAATCATGAAACCCAAGATTCCATAAAAGCTGCTGCAAGCTCCCATTTCAAATCTCTCCTAACAGAGGACAAAAAAGAGGAGGATTACTCAAAATTCCTCCAACACATGACCAGAGAAGTTACTCAAGAAATGAATAACAGCCTCACCCAAGAAGTCGAGGAGGACGAAGTTAAAAAGTCTGTCTGGAGCCTCCATCCGGACAAAGCCCCAGGTCCTGACGGGTTCTCTATCAGCTTCTTCAGAGAATATTGGCCAATGATTAAAAAGGACCTTCTCAAGATGATTCGTTGGGTCCTAAGGAAAGGCAAACTAGGGGGCTATACCAACTCAACGTATTTAGCTCTCATCCCAAAAGAGAATAGGCCGACCACCTTCTCTAGATTCCGGCCCATATCCCTGTGCAACTCCGCTTATAAAATTATCACAAAAATCCTAGCTTCAAGACTCAAGCCTCTTCTTTCCTCCTTAATCTCGGAAAACCAGGGAGGTTTTTTAGCCAACAGGCACATCTCCGACTCTATTCTTTTGGTACAAGAAGCCATCCACTCTAGCCTTAGTCGAAAGGAAAAAGGATTCATCCTTAAACTTGATCTTGCCAATGCCTTTGATAGAGTCAGACACTCCTTCCTTCTTGCTGTTTTGAACAAACTGGGATTCAATGATTCCTTCATCAATATGGTCAAAGCTTGTATCTCTAATCCTTGGATTTCCCCTCTGGTGAATGGAAGACCTTGTGCAGCCTTTCAATCCTCCCGAGGCCTCAGGCAAGGCTGCCCCCTCTCTCCCTACCTCTTCATCCTCATGGCTGAATCCCTCAGCAAAGCCTTGGACTACAATCGAAGAATTGGCCTAATCACAGGTATTCAATTTGAGCAGGGTACAAAGAATATTAATCACTCCCAATTTGCCGACGACACCCTCCTGATGGGTGGTGCTTCGATCACCATTGCAAGGCGCTTCAAAAAGATCATGGACCAATTCATGGACTACTCCGGAGGAAGAATCAACCAAGTCAAAAGCTGTATCTACGGATGGAATGCAACAGCTCACACCATTCAAAGCATTGCAAATATTTTAGAGGTCTCTTACAAGCTAGATTGGAGTCATTTCACCTATCTAGGGATGCTGGTGAGTTTGGGTCCCCTGAAGACTGAAACTTGGAACGAAATCCTCGACAAAATCAAAAGGAAAATCCAACAATGGGGAACCATGTGGCTGAACCCAGCAGGACGTCTCGTTCTTCTCAAATCAGGTTTGATTTCTCTCCCTATCTACCGCTTTTCACTGTTACAAGCTCCTATGAATTTCCATCATAAACTGGAGAAGGCCCTTCGCTATTTCCTCTGGCAAGGAGGGAAATCGGAGAAGAGAAAGTTCAACTTGGTTGGCTGGAAAAATGTCATCCAGCCCCAAGAAAAAGGAGGCCTGGGAATAAGGTCTCCAAATCTTTTGAATTTAGCTCTCGAGGCTAAAATTATTTGGAGATTAATCACTGGGGATACTGCCTGGTGGAAATCAGTCTTAGAAGCCAAGTATCTCAGCAGTTCTAGGCACAAGCTTCTGGAAGATAATATACCCAACAGAGACAGCTCCAACATTTGGAAATTATGCAAGAAAATTATCCCACTCATGGCCCAGCATATCTCCAAAGTTCCTGGAGAAGGAAGTAGCATCAACATTTCTAAAGACAGAATCCTAGGCCAGAGCCCTATAGGATCCAAAGCAGAAGCAATTCCAGCCATAAGCTGGTTAAACAATAGAGGAATATGGAGTTTAGCCCAAATCACTAAGTGGGGAAGTTCCTCCCAAGCTTGGATTGGTTGGACCTTGCCGGACTACCCAAGGGATTTGGAAACAAGCTTCATCGCTCTAAAAGATCAACTGCACAGTAAGGCTCCTACTCATAAAGGAGGTGAAGATAGTTTTCGATGGGACCCCACTGGAACTGAATACACAACCAAAGCAGGGTACCACTATTTATGTGCAAGTGCCTTCCCACAGGACATTTGGACTCATTGGAGATTGGTTTGGAAAGCGGAAGCCCCCCCTAAAATAAAATTCTTCTGCTGGCTTCTTCTGAAAGGTAAGATTTTAACAGCTGAGAACCTCAAAAAAAGGGGCATTCTAGGCCCCTCTAGGTGCCCAATCTGTCTTCAAGCTGAAGAGACAATACAGCACTTGTTTATGGAATGCCAAGTTGCTACAAAATGTTGGAAAGAAATAGCTTCTGTTGGGGGAGTAGAATGGAATCCTAAGCCATCCATAGCAGAGACAGTCCAACACTGGAAGAAACTTTGCCCATGGAAGAGCAAGAAGAGCAAATTATCCCAGAGGATATGGAATACCTTACCATCAACTCTTCTTTGGAGCATATGGTTAGCTAGAAACAAGAAAGTATTCCAAGACAAAGGGCACAACTCCAGATTTATGTGTCATAAAACCATCAGCTTAGCTGTAGAGGCTATGACAACTCATACCCACAATAAAGTCAATCTTAGCAACTTCAGTGCAGAAGAAAGAAATTTGATCAATTATGGTAGTATCATCAGCGCCCAAGATCAAGAAAAGGATAATTCGAGCCTAAAGGAGTCAACTACAGCTTGGAAGCTGAGGCCTAAGGAGGAAGAATTTGCTCTTTGGTTGAGCAAATTCAACAAATACTGCCTCTTCTTCGATGGTGCCTCAAAATCTAACCCTGGTCTTGCAGGCGTGGAGGCATCATTTGCAATGCAAATGGTGAGACTATCTTGCATTTTGAATGGGGATTAGGTGATCTCTCCAACAATCGGGCTGAAGGCCTAGCCTTATTCCAAGGACTCAATCAAGTGATCAATCTGGGCATTAAGAAAGTGAACGTTTTTGGTGACTCTGCAATTATCATCCGGCTCATGGAGCAGAAGCGATCCTCACCAAACATACTTCTGCAACAAATCAACAATAGAAATCAAGTCCTACACAACATGCTGGAGGAAGCCCACTATTTTCACATCCTAAGGGGACTCAATAAAAAGGCTGACCATCATGCCAACAAAGCCTGTAATCGACCCAAAGGCCAGCTCAGCTGCAATGATCACTTATCCATCCAATCGCTGCCATGAAGGACGCACATCTAATCAGCAGACGGGGCACCCCACCCAATAGAATCTGCCACAACAACCAAATCACCAGATCAGAGGTCAGAACAGACCAGAATGAAAAGAATTGTATCAATAGACAGCTCAAAAGCTCACTTCAACGCAGGGGAATCAAGATCTATAGGCCAGAAAATCGCCCTTGCCACAGAAAAATCGATCTCAGTCAAGATATGAGCAGAAATAGTCAGTGGAGCATCGGGAAGTGCAGATTCCTCTGCCACCTTCGTATCCGCAGAAACTCTTTAAACACCCCTTTAGCGCAAAAGCTACAACCCACAGTCGAAATTCTATGCGGTTATCTTGAGAGAGGAACCCATTTTGCAACCCATCTTTGTAAGTCAGATAGAAGGAAGGTTGTTGGGCGTGTTAGAGGTTCTGTTTCCACTTTGTCCAAAAGTTGGAGCGCTGCTGAGCTCAACCGATTCCCCCCAAGCGATATTTGCGACAGTCTCAAGCATTCAAAGCGCTTTCTCCTCAGAGCTCATACTCCCGAGAGACTAAGAAGAATCCCTACTAACAGCAAAGTGAACCGACAGCATCAAAGGCAAAAGCCAAGGAACAGCGCCACTATTCAGACAAAGGACTCAATGGATCGCCCAGAGGATTGTTTTCATTGCCGTGATCTGAACATGGAGTTTAATGAAGTCCTAGCTCAACAGAGAGCCTTGGAGGACCCTGTTCGCAGCATGGAGAATCGGATGGAGGACCAAATTCGTAGCTTGGAGAACCGGCTGGAAGAGCAAGTCAAAATCCTCCACGATAAGTACAGAGCAGAGATGAACCCCTTTCTGCACAGGGTCCACTCCCTCCATGAAAAATTCAGCGCTTTACACAACAAATGCACCCATGCTGAAGAGAGGCTTGAAACTCTCAAGCTTATGATGGAAAAGAAAGGTGCTACTTCCTCCTCCAGCGCCCACCCAAACGAAGCTGACCAAGATCAAGAGGGATCAACCGCAAGAAAGATAAGCCACATCGAGATTGACTAGTCATGTTTTGTAAATGTAAATTTTGGGGACAACAGTATGTCAAAATCTATAGCAGCATAAGTAGCAATAGGAACAGTCCAGTTAATGTAAGAACCAAGGAAAAATTCCTTTTTGTAATTCCTTGGCCACAAAATACTCCTGAAGTATCTTATGTAAGGCTTTAGCCTCCTCTTTTTTCAGATCAATGCATAGCACCCGACCTTTGTCTAAAAAAAAATGATTTTTTTTTGAGATTAGGTAAATTAAAGGCAAGGAGAATAAGGTTGTAGATGCAATTAATAGGAGAGTGTAAGTGAATGATATTTTAGTTGTGATCTCTTATGGGATATATTTGTAGGAGAAGACCTTGCATGCAGGGAAGCATGACGAGAGGTACTAGCAGCTGAAACAGAGGTTGCAACAAGGTGATAGAGATGAGGAGTATCACCTCACAATATATGTTTTGGTGAGATTTAGGAATAGGATCTATGTGCATGATTGCAATGAGTTCAAGAAGCTTATCTTGAGGGAATTTCATGTCAAGCCATATTTAGGCCACCTAGGATACCAAAAGACTTTAACAGTGGTTAATAGTTTTTATTATTGGCTAAATTTGGAGAAAGGGGTTGTTGAGTTTGTTGCGAAGTGCTTGGACTGTCAACAGGTGAAAGTTGAATGAAAGCATCCAACTAGTTCATTACAACCTATTTCAATTCCAGAACGGAAATGGGAGGTCACTTCGATGGAATTCATTACAAGTTTTCCAAGGAGGTCGAGGAAACATGATTCCATCATGATTGTGGTTGACAGGTTGAGAATTAAGGAAACTCACTTCATTGTAGTTAATTCTACTAATTCAACTAGTGATTTAGCTTAGATATTCATTGGGGAGATAGCGAGATTGCATGGTGTTCCCCAAAATATTATATTAGATAGAGATTCCAAGTTCACTTCCAAGTTTTGGAAGGAGTTGTTTGCTGTCTAGGGACAAATTTAGCCTTCAACACAACTTATCATTCACAAATAGATGAATAGATAAAGAGGTATAACAACATTCTTGAGGACATGTTCAGGATGTATGTCATGCATCAGCAAAGGAAGTGGGAGGGGTACCTTCAACTGGTAGAATTTTCATATAATAATGTGTATCAATATTCCTTGAATATGAGTCCACTTTTTAGGCTCCCTATGGGAAAAGTTACAATACTCCCATCAATTGGAGTGATCCAGTGAATAGAGTACTTATTGGAACAAATATGTTGTTTGAGATGGAGTAGGAGATGCAGGTTACTAAGAGGAATCTAAAGGCAACGCAGGACAAGAAGATAATTTATGAAAATCAACATAGAGTATTCAAGGATTTTTAGGTTGGGGAGCATATGTATTTACGCATCAATCCCAAGAGGATCTCCTTGAGGATTGGGTCATGTGCCAACCTGTCACCTTGGTATTATGGGCCTTTTGAGATCCTAGAGAGGATTGGAATAGTGGCATACAAACTTGCACTACCTCTAAAAGTGAAAGTCCATGATATTGTTTTCCATGTTTCTTTTCTTAAGAGATATGTCTAAGATTTTTATCATGGGATTGCTTGGTTTGTATTGTAGGTGGAACTAGATGAAGAGTTACAGCTAGAGCCATAATTCATATTACAATGGAAATAGCCCATGCTCTAGAACATAGCAATAGAGCAGGTTAAAGTGTAGTGGAAGCACTTTGGACACAACGAAGCTACAAGGGAGATGGTTGATTAGTTGTGATCTTTGTATCCTTCCTTTTTTTGTAATTGAACAGATGTGTTTGGTATATGAGTTTTTGGTGTGTGTGTGTATATATGTGTGTCTTTGTGTGCATGTATGTATGTCATTGTAAATACCGCATCATGTTGTGTTATAAAGCTTCAATAAGCGATATGTTTGTCATGTTTGTCATGATTTCAACAGTTGTTTATTTTAAATACTACATCGAGTTGTGTTATAAAGCTCCATGGGCAATATATTTTGTTGGTCATAAGTGTCATTTAACACCAATGACAATGTTCCCCCAAGGGGGAGGAGTTTGTAACAACGCCTGATTGATTTTCCATGTAAATAAAATAAGAACAAGGTCATGGGACATGTATTCCAAGTTGAATGGTGGGTAAACATTATAGTGGGCATAACTTGTGGTTTATTAATGGCTATGGAAATTGGAAAAGGCATTGGCAAAGGAAAAAAAACAATAATTGGCCTTTAATTAAGGAAATAAAGGAAAATAGGAGAAAAGGAAGGTGAAAATACACAAATACGCATGAAAGGGAAATTGGAGAGAAATTAGAGGAAAATGAAAGAAAATAAATAAATAAAGGAAGAGAGTAGACATCAATTATAAAAAGGCATCAGAGAAACATTTCACATCTTTTGGTCATTACTGTTTTTTCAGTTTTGCTTTTCACTCTCTTCTTCCATAATAATGCACTCTTGCACACTTAGAGACTTCTTGGAGAAATCTAGCATTCACTTGGACTTGGAGAAAGAAAGAAAAGGACAAGCAAGAACTTGGTGGGAAGCGTAAGAGAAGGTTGGATCAACAACTACAACAAGGATACTTTAAAGGTAATAGGTTGCATGTGTGATTTCCTTGTTGGTTTTTGGATGCATGGTACTTGCATGCGGTTCTTTGGTTATTTTGTTGTCATTGGTATGGGATTTTCCTGGATTGACAATGGTTTTAGTCTTTTCTTCCCATTTCCTGCATTTTCATGGTGTAGTGGGTGCATTGTGTTGGTTTAAGATTTAGATGGTTGGTAGACTTTGGATCTTGATGATGTGGTATCCAAAAATTCCCAAGGGTTAAGGGTGGAGATGGTATTTCTCCTAGAACTCCTGATGGATGGGTCGAGATAGGAAAACTTCTTTGGATTCGGTGAATAAATTTGGAGGCATCAAAGCTTGTTTTCTTGTTAGCGATTTTTGGGTTAGTTAGGTGAAATCATTGTGGTTAAGGGTTGAGGTGGTTGGCCTCTGTAAACCCTCCTTGGTTCTATTTTGGTTTAACCCATATGATCCCACATTCATGCTTGGAATATGGCATGGGGGGTGATTGGTTGAAAGAGAGATTTGGTTTAGCCCACTCTATGGTCTAGTGGTAGGTGAAAGTCCTTGACTTGGTTGGCCTTTGCATATGTTAAAATATGTTATTTTCTTATTGTGATAAATGAGCACTTTCACCAGTTATTATGTTAATCTTATGGCTAATTTTAATGGATTATATTTTGGTTATAAGTTGGTTATATTATTGACTATATGATGTGCTCTTGTTATGGATTTTGTTCATGATTTGACAAGTTATTGAATGAATGATGAATTTATGGGCTAATAAGTGTCACCGTAGCTACCTTGAGAGGGAATTAGACTTTCTTGATAATTCTTTGATGAATTTCAGAATTTTATTATCATACATACGTTCATGACATGTAGCTTATTTTTATCATATGTTTGAAGAACTAAGTATCATGTATTAGGCATGTCTAGGTCAATATCTTGCTCAATTTTTGAATGTTTCCCACTGTTATCATTGTATTTATGTTTCTAGAAAGTTATTGGTAGTTTTGGGAAGTGGCCTAAAGGCTAGCCTGAAAAAGTGGCATAGATTTCACCACCAGATGCACAGAACTTGGGATTTTGGGTTATAACCACATGGAGACAAGATTTTGGGTGTCGTTGTAGCTTCCCAACTACATGGATATTGTGTTATGGGTGTGGTTGTGCAGTTAATCTAGAGAAATTAGGTTCCATCTCAGGGATTGACCACTTGGAGTGGCTGCCTGGTTCTTAAGTGGTATGTAATCTCTAAGGGATATTAGTATGTGTTTTGGTTTGTAAGCCCAACTTCCATAACTGGAAATTAGAGGTCAATTCATATCATAGTGACACTCAACTCATGTTAACCCTAGAAATCTTGTAAAACTGTGTAAATGTTGGGAGGATATGTTACAACTATTGTGGTCCCTTCCTTTCCTAAGTGATCTCTTAGCACACATCGTATTTCACCATCACTAATAGTACTAGAGAGGCATACTACTATTATATGTATCTTGTTTTCTTATGGAAAGAACACACATGTGGGCTTTATTTTGTTGACTAATGTCTTATCAAATTCATTCATAAAGTCAACTTTAAAATTGTGAAAAATAGAGAATATATTGTATGTATGGGGGAGGGGAGGATGTGGGGTAAAGAGGATTTATAGGTATTGGTAGGTACCAAATGAATATTTGGTAAAAACAAATAAGGTTTTTTTTATTAGAGAGGTGCATGGGGAGGAGAGTTAAACAAAAGGATATTGGGAGGTTTTTATCAATATCCAGTGAGATTAGAGGTATTCTTTAATATCACATGAATGCAATAACTATGACACAAGTTAACTAGGTAGATATCCCATGGGGGTAGGAAGAAAAGTAGGATTGTTAGGTCCCTGTAATACAAATGTAGCCCACTTATTGTTACTATTGTGCCACATATAATCCCACTCTTGTTATTGTTGTGCCCTTACATTATTATTCTTATGTAGGCCTTGATTATTTTCTAACCCCTTAGACTCCTATGTATATCAAGGACGTATTTTCATTTGAATCATCCAAGATTTTTTCATTTATCTACTGTAAAAGGAGGTTGCCCCCATGAAGAGGCTTACCTTGAGGTTGTTGATCTATTTATTCTTCTATTTTTTGATCTCCACATTTTGAGGAGAATAGCACGATTAGCGCAAGGTTATAAGAGTCTTAAGACACATCTTATTTCACCATCACTAATACTACTAGATAGGCACACTACTACTATATATATCTTGTTTTCTTATGGATGGAACACACATGTGGGATTTATTTTGTTGACTAATGTCTTATCACATTCATTATTAAAGTCAAATATAAAATTGTGAAAAATAGAGAATATATTGTATGTATGGGGGAGGGGAGGATGTGGAGTACAAGGGATTTATAGGTATTGGTGGGTACCAAATGAATATTTGGTAAAAAAAAAAAAAAAAAAAAAATTATTAGAAAGGTGCATTGGGAGGAGAGCTCAACAAAAGGATTTTGGGAGGTTTTTATCAATATCCAGTGAGATTAGAGGCATTCTTTAATATCACATGAATGCAATAACTACGACACAAGTTAACCAGGTGGATATTCCATGGGGGTAGGAAGAAAAGTAGGATTGTTAGGTCCCTATAATATGAACATAGCCCCCTTATTGTTACTGTTGTTCCCCATAGAAGCCCACTCTTATTATTGTTGTGCCCTTACATTATTATTCTTATGTAGGTTTTGATTATATTGTAACCCCTTAGACTCCTATTGTTATAGACATTTTTGGGCACTGTAACCCCAATCATAAATGTCCATAAACTAAGGGCTCCTAAGTCCCTAAAAGTGTTGCTTCACTACCTAAAGGAACAAGTTCATCTGATTACATCATATCACAGAAGTTCTCCACTAAAAACTGCTCAGAAATGGTCAAAACTGGACCATATGGAATGGCCAGTGCAGAGGGTGCAATGCATCTCACCTAATGCACACGGGAGGTGCGATGCATACTGAAAATTCCTTCTACAAGGTGCGATGGACGAGAATAGACAAGTGGCGGAGACAGTTTTCTAAGTGGATGATCAAGGAATCTTCTAGAAATTTCTCATATGCCACTTGCCTCTCAGATTTCGCTCAAGGATGAGTAAGATATCAATGAAATCTCCAAGTGGAACCAAGAACTGTCAAAGAGAGTGCACTAATAAAAAACCCAAAGATGACTCACACCTTTGCAAAAATCTATATATGGATTTCTCATCCCAGAGATCTGGGTTTAGAGGTGGGAATCTTGTATCTTGTAGAGAAGTGTTGTTGGTTTCCTGGTGTAACTTCATAGTGTTGGGTGATCTAAGCTTTACTTGAGGTGAAGAAGGGCTTTCTTGCTGGAGGATGATGCTAGATCAGAACATATGGTTGTAATCCTCTTGCTATTCTTGATCTTAATAAAGCTATTCAAGTTTTCCTCCATATTCTTGTATGTTTGATTATATATTCATTTGTATGGTTAGCACATATTTGGTCCTATGTTATTTATGAATATAGATCTCTGTTCTTTGATAGTAGTATGCTGTTTTGATTCCACAGGTGCTCTTTGAAGTTGGGCAGACGAAGAAGAAGTGGCAAAGATCTATCAGGAAGGAGAGGAATCAAGCAAGGAAACCAAGCGCAAGACTATGGTTGGTGTCCTTTGTTCCACTCTTATCTATTTTCATAAAGGAAAGCGAAAGTAGACTTTAATTGTTTGTTTCTAAGATAACTACCAGTCTTAGTGGGAATAGCAGCTCCGAATGGACACTATTCCCAGTAACAAAATGGCGACTCCACTAGGGAGCAAATAGAGTGTTTGTTACCCTATCTTTGTTAGTTTTATAAACTTACAGACGGAGCCTAAAGTCAAGCCAGCTAGCCTTCGAACTATATTTGTTATACAAATGCAAAGTAGATCAATGCTACTTCAGTCTATCTCTGGGTTTTGTTTATGAATTAAACAATTGATCTACAAACGTTTTAATTTCCCTAAGTGGTGGCTCTAGTAACCTTCTTAGATCAACCCCTGTGATTTACATTTACTGAACATCACTTACTCGGCCTAAATCCCTGAACTGAATTGCAAATTGTGAGCAAAAACTCGTTAAAAGTCTTGTACTCATACCATCGCACCCTGCCTTCAAGGCAGTCTGTACGCATCGCACTTCCTGTGTGCATTAGGTGCGCTGCATACTAAATTCCCTGTGTGACAGGTGCGATGGTCAGGGAAGGTTAACTTTACCTTCAGACTTTGGTTTTTCCTTCACTATTTTCAGTTCTATTCAGGAGTTTTGCTATCTATGGTCAGTATATCTCTATGAAAACCCCCTTCTCTTACATCATTCTGCCTCTATTGTGAAAAGAATTGTAAGTGTTTTTATGTATTGTGCGTCATTTTCAGTTCTCTTTTGCAAAGAAGTAGCATATTCGAACTGTCATTTCTTAATATGAAAGTGTCTTAAGTGTCGTTTCCAGTTATAGAAGAGAATCCATTTGTTCTTGATAGTCGATTGTGTTGTTACTCTTGTATATGATTTGAATTAGTAGTTTTTAAAGTGTCGAAAAACAGTTTTCATTTCGAAATCGCAAAGTGTCACCCTTACCTTCACTTCATTTTGAAAAGAAATTTGTTAAGTATTGTCACTTTGGAAATAATTTAGTTTCGCACTTAGCTTTCTTATCATCATTCATACATTAAGAAGGCTGAAAAAAATACATGCATGTGCATTTTCATTTAGACTACTTGGTTTGATTTAGGACAGTGCATTTAGTGTGTGCTCTGTGCTCTTTGTTGAAAGACTATCAATTTTCTTTCCTTAGTAGCTAGGATTTTCATTGCCAAAAGAAGATTAAACAGTTGTTTATCATCTTAGACTGCATTTTA
>APFE030642900.1:0-15668 GCA_000404065.3 Pinus taeda
TCATTCTGACAATACTGTCGACACCAAGAAAGTGGGCAAGTCTCTTATCATTCTTGTTCTTTATGTTGATGATCTTTTCCTCACTGGTAGTGATCCCAACCTTATCAACCATGTGAAGTCCAGCCTTAAAAAGAAGTTTGAAATGACAGACTTAGGACACTTGCATTATTTTCTTGGTCTTCAAGTCTTGCAATCCAAGGAAGGTATTTCCCTTTCCCAATCCAAGTATGCTTGTGATCTTCTATGCCATTTTCACATGGAAGGTTGTAAGTTAGCCCCTTCTCCCTTTTATTTTAGAGCCAAACTTTTAGTCACTTGTACTTCCCCTGAAGTTGATGCTACCTTATACTGTCAACTTGCAGGAAACAAATTGCATCTGACCCATACTCGTCCCGACCTTTCCTTTGTGTTGGCCTTATTGCTCAGTTTATGAAAAACCCACATGAAAGTAATTGGAAAGTAGCTAAAAGAATACTTTGTTATGTTCGAGGTACAATTCAGTTTGGGATTCATTATAGTGCAGAAGCATCTGCTCTATTGGTTGGTTTTACTGATTCTGATTGGGCTGGTGACC
The DNA here is from genome assembly GCA_000404065.3 of Pinus taeda. NCBI lineage: Eukaryota > Viridiplantae > Streptophyta > Pinopsida > Pinales > Pinaceae > Pinus > Pinus taeda. The sequence continues at coordinate 575 of APFE030642900.1, forward strand.
CTGACGATCAGAAGTCTACTGTAGGTTATGTGTTCACTCTTGGTTCAGGACCTATTACATGGGCTTGCAAGAAATAAAGTGTCATTTCTCTTTCTTCAATAGAAGCAAACTATCGTGGTGCCATAGGAAGCTAGTAAGGAAGCCCTGTGGCTTCGTAAGATCCTGTCAGAGTTTGGCTTTCAACGGCAGCATCTGACTACACTTTGGTGTGATAATAAAACCGGAATTCAACTATGCAAAGATCCAGTCCAACATTAGTGTAGCAAACACATTGAACTTCAAATGCACTTCATCAGAAAGCTCATTCATGACCATGTTCTTGAAGTGAAATATTGTTCAACAGATGATCAAGTTGCAGACATCTCTACAAAGGCTCTCATAAAGGCGAAGTTTACTAAACTTCGATTTATGGTTGGAGTTTAGGAAGTTGTCATTAAGGGGGGATAGGCTCTAATGCCTCCTTCCTTCTCCTATTGTGTCATATTTGTACATCCTTCAATCCTATCCCAAGTTGTTCTTAAGGGGGGATGTTAGGATATTCTGACACATAGTAAATAGTTAAGTGTAACTTGGTCTAGTGTAGAGTTAGATAAAGTGTGTTTCTTTACTATGTACTTTTGTAACTTACAATCTGATAGTCACTATATGTAGTGATCTAACGGTTCATTCTCTCCTCCGTATTACTGACACTGTATTCATGGCTTAACACCTGATTGGTCCATGATCACTATTTAAAGAGCATGGAGGGTCATTTGTAGGGTAACCGTTCATGAGAGAAGCTTATGCAAAATTTCATTCTTTTATTAACAAATTGTCTGAAGTGACCGCGTTGGCTCAGGCTGTGGATTGTTTCCCTCTTTGAGGGTTTTAACCACGTCAAGAATACTAGTGTATTGATCTGTGATCTGTTTGTCAGTGGTGTTCTTTGGTGTTCTGTCTGAGGAACTTACCCTGTAAATTCCTACAATTTGTTTAACACTTTTAGGGAACATTGAGGTTGGATATGGAGGATTCTTTTTGGGAAGTTTAGTGTCTTCTGGGAGAGATATTTTGAAAATTTGAGCTCTTTGGGGGAATGTAAGTTTATGGTATAAATCCATGAGGACAACAACAAATAAATGACTAAGGGAGTCATTCTTAGGAATGAGAAGCATTTTGTTTATGGGTTCAGGTGTGATAGAGATCAGAATGTCTTTATTCTGATCTACAATAGTTATTTGAAGGGGGTTATAACTAGCTTGACACCAAATAACTAAATCAGGGAATGAGTGGGTTTGAGGGAACATAAACATGGGCAACAAAGATTCCCATAGATTGATTTCATCCTCTGAATCCTAGTAAGTTTTTTTTAACCAATCATGTAATTCGAACATATCGAATTCACACTCTATGCCAGTGTTCTTAAAAAACTGGTCCGCTAAAGGGATATGGTCAAGGTCTAGGGTGTTAGAGGTTTTTGGATTTTCTTGAGCATGGATCTTGCTACCAGAGGGTTGGTCCTTTATTTTGGGTACCATATTCTAAATTAATGGAGAGAAATAGTAACAAAATGTTGATAGTATGGGTAACTTAACATAAAGTAGTCTCTGTGAATAGTGGCGTCTAGTATCTACTTGAAAAATCAAGTGTAGTCTATAACAGAAATTAACCAGAGCTAGGATTGAAAACCTATAAGCAAACAATTCTGATGAAATTAGAGAAATCACACGAAAGGGGTGAAGGGTCTATTTATAACAACAATGTGGATTATTGTTAAGATCAAACCATTACCAATGGGACTAGTGTGGGTTGATGAACAATGGGAGATGAGTAATAGGTACAAGTGTAACAGATAGGTAGGAATGGGTATGAACACATGGAAGAGGTTGATAGCTGGAAGGAGGGTGTGAGAAGTGGTGATAAGCATTGGCGGGATGAAATATTGATGTAATAGGATGGGAAGATTTCCAGGGGGGTAGTGGTAAATGGTATTGAGTTGGGGCGGGGGGGTGTGTGAGGTTATGAGGAGATGACACATTGTAGGGGGGTCGCCGAAAAGGGAACCGCTTTTCAGACCCCCCCCCCAACCCCCTTGCCATTAACGTGAAATGGTGGAAGGCGGTGCGAAGTGGCTTCTTTGTCGTTGATCTGGGTGCTTAACGACAAAATAAATTTTATTGTTTTATGACTTTGACTTAATACATTACATAACTTTATTGCACATAATTAGTCACCCTTTAAAAGGTAATTAAGTCCTAATTAAAGAAAAATTAATCTAAGAATTGGTGCATTTGAACAAGTGGCCATTTTATTTCCCTAATTCTATTTTAACCCTACTCTAATACATAATCTGGCCAAGTTTTAAGCATATTGTGCCAATTTTTCATCCTATTCTATCCCATCTAATCATATTCCACCAAGATTAAATAATTCGGTGAACTTATTTACTAATCTAGAGAACAAAACTTAAATGTTTTGATCATGGTTAAATTATATGATTCAAACCAGAATATTAGGTTGTGGCATTTTAAACAAGTTGCACACAAAACCCTAGTCTATTTCTAATTCAAATATTATTATTTTCTAGTGGCATTTAAATTTTCTAACTTATACAATTGTTTTTTCTTTTCATGGGGTTTTCTTTCATCATTTTTTTTTATTGCATTTTCATTTGTTATTCTATTTTTTTATACCCTCTTTTATGAACAAAAACTAACTTATCAAAACCAAATATGTTACAATAGATATGTACATGAAACTAGTTGTATACAATAATTTTTTCACCCAACCATGGGAATCCAACTCATATACCACCCTCAATATGGGATATGAGGTCACTAGGGTGAAGGAACCAAGCTACAAGATTCTTTCTTAGTCAATCCAACCTATTTGTTCCAATGCTTAGCTAATATGTTCTCTACCAAGCACTCTAGGCACCACATCTAGTTTCCAAATATACATGGTACTCTCTTCCACTACTCTACATAATACAAAGGAAATATTTTCCCTTTCTCTTCCCAGTAGCTCCTTGGGTATTTTCTTCTCTGTATTTCTCTTTAATGTGAGCAAAACATGCCCAATCTAGTGAATGATTTTTGGAAATTTCCTACTTCTACTTGGCTCTCAATCATTTGAAGAGTGAAAAATACACCATGGGTGAAGGTTTCTAATATTCCTAAGAACTATGATCTCCTACAACCATCTATTTCCCACATAAGATCTCCAATTTACCCTTTTATATTGCTAGTTATTGTTAATTTCAAATTGGTTGATGGTTGGCAAGGAGGGCATGGCATGATAATTTTTTTTCATAAACATGAGAATAATAGAATAAGAAAATGGAAATGAAAGAATTGATGAAATTATGGCTAAAATTTGAGCTAACAAGAGGAATTAAGTACTCTAACACCTTCCCATCATGAGTGAATCTATCCCATGCTTCCATAACTATGTAAATAAACTTTCTCCACTAACATCTACATGCATTAAATGATTGGGTTAAAAAGTCAATGGAAATGGATGGCTTCATTTAAGGCACATGGTGGAAAGATATGATTCCATTGGTTGAAGTTTGGCAATAGAGGATTTAGAGGATTTACACTTTGCTGAAATATTTTCCTATTGGGAACCAAAGTCAACCTCATAGGGACTTATCAAAGTTCCCTCCACATTTTTATAGAGGTGGTAATCCTCTTTTAATTCACTCATATATTTGAAATAACTCGAACCAAAGTCAACCTCATAGGGACTTATCAAAGTTCCCTCTACATTTTTATAGAGGTGGCAATCCTCTTTTCATTCACTCGTATATTCGAAATAACTCAACACATAGAAATTTAATCATTTAGCACATTCAACTATTAGTGTACCTAGTGGTTTTTCAAAATAAATAAAGGAAAGAAAATAACATAAATAAATATCATCTAATTAATTCATTCCATGGTACATATCCATTCATACATTATGAGGAAAGCATATTGGAGAAAATTCATAGATAGAAAGTAATGAAATGGTCCATATATTCAGATAGCTCTAAAATGATTTCATTCATTCAAAGATCATAAAGAGTCATAGGAAAATATTCACGATATTTCATTTCTTATTTAAAAGTATAAAACCAAAAAATCATATGCACATGGAAATACATCTTTGTGAGAGTAAAAAATATTATCATAGATTTACAGTTTGAATAAAGTAGGTGCCTAAAGCACTTTATATAATCTTGATATTTAAATGTAAATGTAAACGTATTCATCCCTAATCGACTGGGATTGGGATCCTGTGGATTGATTAATAAATAGTAACTTTGAATAAAAAGAGAAACTATAGTCATGGATCGGTTTTATAAATATGAAAGATAATTCACAAAGTTGTATGATCAAATATTGGGAAGAAAGAAACTAAATTTCTTTAGAAAAATAGAGAACAGTCACAAAATTGGAGAATGAGACAACGAAGAATGCATGCGCTCTTCTTGTATGTTTGCTTATATATGCATTTGTATGATTAACACATATCTAGTCCTGAGTTATTTATGAATATAGATCTTTGTTCTTCGATAGTAGTATGTTTCTTTGATTCCACAGGTGCTCTTTGAAGCTGGGCAGACGAAGAAGAAGCGGCAAAGGCCTATCAGGAAGGAGAGGAATCAAAAAAGGGAACTAAGCGCAAGACTAAGGTTGGTGCCCTTTGTTCCACTCTTGTCTATTTTCATAAAGGAAAGCAAAAGTAGACTTTACTTGTTTGTTTCTAAGATAGCTACCAGTCTTGGTGGGAATAGCAGCTCTGAGTGGACACTATTTCCAGTAACAAAATGGCGACTCCACTGGGGAGTGACTAGATTGTTTGTTAGCCTATCTTTATTTCTTTTATAAACTTACAGACGGAGCCTAAAGCCAAGCCAGCTAGCCTTTAAAGTGCATTTGTTATACAAATGCAAAGTAGATCAATTCCGCTTCAGTCTATCTCCGGGTTTTGTTTATGAATTAAACAATCGATCTACAAACATTCTAATTGCCCTAAGTGGTGGCTCTAGTAACCTCCTTAGATCAACCCTTGTGATTTACATATACTTAACATCACTTACTCGGCCTAAATCCCTGAACTAAATTGCAAATTGTGAGTAAAAACTCGTTTAAAGTCTCGCATTGGTACCATTGCACCCTGCCTTCAAGGCAGTCTGTATGCATCGTACTTCCCGAGTGCAGTAGGTGCGCTACATACTGAATTCACTGTGTGACAAGTGCGATGGTTAGGGAAGGTTAACTTTACCTTCAGAATTTGGTTTTTTCCTCACTATTTTCAATCCTATTCAGGAGATTTTCTGTTTGTGGTCAGTGTATCTCTGTGAAAACCCCCTTCTCTTACATTATTCCGCCTCTATTGTGCAAAGAACTATAAGTATTTTTATGTATTGTGCACCATTTTCAGTTCTCTTTTGCAAAGAAGTAGCATAGTCAAACTATTGTTTCTAAATCTGAAAGTGTCGTAGCTGTCGTTTTCAGTTATAGAAGAGAATTCCATTGTTCTTGATAGTCGATTATATAGTTACTATTGTATATGATTTGAATTAGTAGTTTTTAAAGTGTCGAAAAGCAATTTTCATTTCAAAATCGCAAAGTGTCTCTCTTACCTTCACTTCATTTTGAAAAGAAATTTGTTGAGTATTGTCACTTTGAAGATAATTCAGATTTGCACTTAGCTTTCTTATCGTCATTCATACATTAAGAAGGCTGAAAACAAATACATGCATGTGCATTTGCATTTAGTCTGCTTGGTTTGATTTAGGACAATGCATTTAGTGTGTGCTCTGTGATCTTTGTTGAAAGATTCTTAACTTTCTTTCCTTAGTAGCTAGGATTTTCATTGCCAAAAGAATATTAAACGTTTGTTTATCATCTTAGACTGCATTTTAGGAATTGTATACACATCACGCGGTGAACCTGAAAGGCAAATTTTTAAGCAAGATCAACTTAAAATAAATTTAATGAATCTAACAACACTTTGGAACCTAACGCACACATCTAAAGGTTTAGGCTAGAGACGTATTCCGGCGTTGTAAAACCTATTAACTATTATTTTCATTGTTGGTTGGGTGATTCCTCCACTCTGAGACGGCAAGTTCCAGTACGGACTTGTGCTCCCACGTACCGTCGAGTATATATTGGGAGACCACAATAGACTGCATCCTTTATCCTTAGGAAGCCGTGTCTGCCGCCTTATCGATCGCAATGCACTGAACACAGCATTCAGGAAGATTGACTACTGTACCATAAAAAGTATTCTGCAGTTTTGTAATTGGTTTGGTAATCCCCTCTGCCTAGATCTCCATAGAAGTCTATTTTGCTCCTTTTCAGACTCCTTAAAAGGAAAGGTCCATCTGAGCACTTGTCACTTCAGGCTCACTAAAAATCGAAGGCGACTAGAGTCATCTTTTGTTTTTTCTTGACTCTTTAAAATAAATAAAAAAGTTGTGTCAAAGCGTCTAAAATTCATTTAATTCGAAAAACATTTTTCCCTTTTATTTTGAGTTGATCAAGTAATCCGCAATCGTGGAAGAAAGTCAACCAAAGTCAAAGTCCCCTAGGTTGGTTGGAGCTAATACTTCGACATCCTCAGAGACTCTAGTTACTCCGAGCATTTCTGGTATCCCTGCCTCTATAGGAGAAATTCCGCAGCAACAAAAGGACATTACAACTGATCCTAGTGTGACGGTAAACACTTCTATTCCTGAACCAGCTCCATCTACAGCTGATTCGAAAGGTGTTACTCCCCAACCATCTGCTGCTACAAAGCTTATATCTTCTTCGGCACCAGAAATATTTTACGGACCTAACGGTCTGCCTCTTCCTCCTGGATTGATTGCCATAGAAGAGATTGTGGAAGATCCTCCATCTAACACTCCAACACAATTTGGAGCCGGGATCGCCCTGTGTCCTTCTTCATCAGAAGATGTTCACCGCCATCGGAAGTTCCTAAAGAATTGCTAAGGAATATTTTGGATAGGCTTAATATGTCTGAACAACCGTCAACATCAAGGACTGTGTTACCCGACACAGCAGCAGTAGAAGCTCCTTCTGCTACTCCGACAATGTTCACCAGCGTGCCGTCTGTCCCAACCATCTCTCAATCACTGGATGGAGTCCATCCAGGGGCTGTTTCGACAGTATGGACTGTTCCCCTTTGTTCATCCATAATTATACCTGGAATCTCTTACGTTCAGTCTCAACAAATTGATCCTTCACAGGGTCAATTTGGGAAAACTGGCTCCCAAAGGCAAATCATTCCTTTGAGTATTGTATTACCATTGTATGGAGGGCCATACACCCTTTCATTTCCTTCCTCGGAAGGACAACCATGCGTGAGTTCACAACAAAATTTGGGTTATGCCAGAATCACAACTAGCAGTTGGGTGCCAATCCTACCTCAACGACCAAGAGTTGTATGCTCAATGCAACAAAGTTTACTTATGACAAATATCCCCACTATGCCGGCTATTGTGGTAGTATTGCAAGTACAAGCATTGCCAGTTGTATGCCAACTTCAACTTTCACAGGTTATAATGCAACAACCCCTTGTACCTACGGCACAACCGCAATCACCAACTAGTGGAATGACATAGGTTCAAATGGGGATCACAAACCCCCATCTTGGTCAAACAGTCGATACTGGACAACAGCCCATGACCTCACAACCATGGCTGGTGCAATACCAACAACCGCAATTCCAACAAGCTTGCCAAGGATATGAGCAACAAGTCTTTGCAAGTAATGGGCAGCCGTATCAACCATATCATAATGGTTATGCCCATCAACCTTACCAAAGTTACCAACATCAAATGCATTATGCTAGTATGCAAAGACCAACTACTCAAGTGGTTCCATCTTATCCTGGGTATGCTCGACCAAGCTTGAATCAACAGTTTCCTTTTGTGGCAACTTTAGAGTTACCAGATCTAAATCAACTAACGAACAATCCAATTGCCTATGCCCCTTGGTGGTTGGCAATTCCACAAACTTCCGTCTGATATTCCTAAATTTAATGGAAATCCGGGTGAAGACCCATCGAATCATGTGATGACCTTTCATCTATGGTGTTCATCCAACACTCTTAATGATGATTCGATCAGGCTTCGCCTCTTTCAGCGAATGCTAACTAGTCCGGCAGCAAAGTGGTATATCGAATTGCCTAGAGCTTCGTTTTGATAACTTCAATACCCTAGCCACAACCTTTTTAACCCATTTTTCAGTTACCATATAAGGTACAAACAGGAACTGAGCTACTTTACCAATTTCAAACAAATGATGGCCACTCAATATCATCATTTTCATGAATGGTGACGTCAGTCGTAGAATGGTAAAAGATGTATTTCTTGATCAGCTATTGGCTGAATGGTTTTAAGTTCTGTTACCCACTATTACAAAAGATGTGGCAAAGGGAGGAGTCATCACTGAAGAGCAAGTTATTGCTCGTGCACAATATCTAGACTTGATTTATACTCAGTCTGGCATGCTCTACGATAAAATCCCTGATGCTCCTAGACCAGAATTTTCCATTCCTCTGCCTCCTAAATCAAACAAAGACTCTCATTCCAACAATGGCATGATAGGTACGACAAGCACTAAAACCGTAAAGGCTACATCGAAAAAGGCCCGCACAGTTTCGAGTCAAAACGCAAATGAGGAACTTTTAGCCTCGGAAGTAAATGTCGTGTTGACAGACAAAGGCAAAGAACCCAAGCAACCGGGAGGCAAGAAGAAAAAACAAGGGAAGAAGAAAAACCAGGAGGACTCATCTCCTAAAAAATCTTCTACAAACCTTTCTGGGATAGGAAACCAAAAACGTCATGTCATATATGTGACGAGGATCACTGGACCAGAGATTGTCCATATAAATATGAACTTAGAAAATCCTTCAAAAGTTCAAAAACCTCATCTATATTGACTGATCCGTTTCCAAACCCAGGAACAAATCTGGTTGCTAGCGAAAATGCTTCCCCTTCCCAAGTGCTAATGTTGTCGGTTTCAAAGCAACTGAATGATGCTCTGATATCGACAAGGAGTAAAGATTACGGGAATCCACAGATGTTGAACAACAAGGATAATGATCAGCCTAGTAGTTCAACAACAACTTCGACCGAAGTGGTGCCACCCATCATTCCTGAATTAAGAATAAAACCGCCAAAGGGAGTAGTACACAAATCGACGTTTAATCCTCATGCCAGAGCAGCACAACACTATAATATAGTGGAGGATTTAGCCCAATTGCCCTCCACGATGTCGACTCTTGAGGTACTGCAAAATTGCCCCTCCCAAAAGCATGCTTTATTATCAGCAATAGGTGGAATTGACCCAACGGATTCCAATCTTGTATCTTTTAATCACAAAGGATACGACCCTCAGTTACCAGCTCAACTAGCTTTCCTCATTCAAGTGAAAGCCCTCAATAAAACTATTCATAGAACAATTATTGATGAGGGGGCATCGACATGTATCATGTCGATGAGTTGCTGGAAAACTCTAGGGTCTCCATCCTTGTCGCGATCGTCGACGACATTAAAAGCATTTGATGGATGAACATACACCCTGTATGGAATATTAAGTAACTTGCAAGTTGAACTGGGGGGGAAAACAGTAGAAATCGATGTTGAATTCATCGATGAAAACCTCAATTACAACATCCTGCTGGGAAGACCTTGGATATATGCCATGGCAACCGTTGTGTCGACCTACTTTAGGAAAATTGCATTTCCTTCCCAAGGAGGAATTACAATCATCGACCAACAAACTTTTCTCCCCAACAGTTCGCAAGTTACGGGAAGCATTTTGATGGTCCATGGAAGCCCTAGCACGCTTCACAATATCGGAGTATGCCTACTAAAAGACCCCACATTACTGGGAACTTTTTCCCTACCACCTCCAACCAATTTGGCGGAAGTGGTTAATGTAGGAACCTACAATATGATATCTTCCATTCAAAAGATGTCATAAAACAATGTTAAAATGGATCATTTGCAGGTATTGCCTCTAACCCCACTGGAAATATTATAGCAATCAATATTTTCAGCATGGGAGGCAAACCCGTATCAACGCTCATCAAGCGTTTGGATAGATATGTCTAAGGAATATGGCACCCCTTTAGATCCTTGGTCGCAAGTACACTCTACAGACGAAGGAATCATTCAGTCGATGATGATTGATGGGGCACCGTGGGAAGATTACCACCATCGTTCCCATCTTCTGAACTGGAAAGAAGATAATTCCGACAACCTAGACCATCCTTCAGTGTTTGACTTTCTGACAAACACTGTAAATATGGTGGATTCTGAGAGAAACCTATCCAATATTGAAGAGACTATTGTCATAAACATCTCAACCAAAACAGATGTTGTAGAGAATATTCATGTCAACAATTCTTGTTCTTCTTCAGAACTGGAAATATATAGCGCTCTCTTTCGCAAGTTTAGAGATGTCTTTGCTTAGTCATATGATGAAATGCCAGGTATTGACTCGAGCATAGTTCAACATGAAATTAAGATGTATCCAGATGTCAAACTGGTACGACAACAACTACGGTAGGTGCACCCCAAGAAAGTCGTTGCCATCAAGGCGGAAGATGAAAAACTCCTCCATGCTGGTTTTATTTACCCCGTTCCTCTAACCGATTGGGTATTGAATATTGTTCCTGTGATGAAGAAACAAGGAACGATTAGAGTGTGTGTCGATTACAGGGATGTAAATCAAGCTTGTCCGAAATACAACTACCCTACACCCTTTATTGACCAGATAATTTATGAATGCGTCGGATGCGAAATATTTTCATTTATGGATGGATTTTCAGGGTATAATCAAATAAATATCCGCCCACAGGACCAGTCAAAGACTGCCTTTATTTGTCCATGGGGCACATTAGCATATCGCAAGCTACCCTTTGGTTTAAAGAACACAGGGGAAACTTTTCAGATAGCAATGAACTATGCTTTCCATGACATCAAAAACATCTTTCAACCATATCTCGATGATATTCCATCTCATTCGCGAAAGCGGACCGATCATCCGCGGCATTTGAGAGCGATACTTCTACGTTGCCGACACTACAAGATACGACTCAACCCGCACAAATGCGTGTTTTGTGTCAGTTCTGGTCGTTTACTTGGCTTCATGGTCTCAAAGGATCGGATTCGTCTCGACCCATGTAAGGTTCAGGCAATCATTGATTTTCCTCCACCTTTAAACTTGCTTCAGATTTAGAAACTCCAAGGGAAAGCAAACTTCCTTAGGAGGTTCATTCCAAATTACGCCAAACTAGCTAAAGGTTATACTCATCTATTGAAAAAGGAAGTACCCTTCGTTTGGGATTAGGTCGCGCAAGCTTCCTTTGATGCTTTAAAGCAATCTCTAATAAAAGCGTCATTAATGTATGCTCCTGATTATCAAAAAGACTTTAACCTGTATCTGGCTGCAGCAGATACAACCATAGCAATGGTTTTAGTTCAAGAATATAATGGAATTGAACATCCTATATATTATTTAAGCCGAAACTTAAATGATACGGAAATGAAATACTCCTACGTTGAAAAGCTAGCCCTAGCAGCTGTTCAAGCAATACAGAGATTTCGACACTACATCCTCTTCAGAAAAACTACCATTTTATCAGATTGCAACCCCATGATTTATATATTGTCACGACAGTTGCTGGGGGGAAAATATTCAAAATGGATAGCAATTTTGCAAGAGTTTGATCTGGAATTCAAAAAATCCAAATCAAAGAAAGCCCTGGTATTCGTGAAGTTACTATGTGATCTCCCACTGTCATCCAACAATGCAACATCCAAAGAAGTAATCATGGATGAAAATTTGTTTCTAATATCTTCAAGCGATCCATGGCATGGAGATATAATCGTCTATCTCCAGACACAAACATATAGGTCTAACACCTCACGCTCCAAACAACGACAGATTCGATACCAAGCGAAAGACTATGTGATCGTCGGTGATACCCTTTACCGTTGTGGTATCGATAGAGTTCTGCGGAGGTGCCTCACCCATGAGGAGGCCGAAAAAGTCCTGAATGACTGTCATTCAGGTGCATGTGGAGAGAATCAATCTGGTTATGCTATGGCGCAAAAAATTTCGCGAGAAGGATACTTCTGGCCAACAATATTCAAAGATTGCATAACCGTAGTTAGAAGTTGCCATGCTTGCCAAATTTTCGATAGAAAAACCAAAAGACCACCCACACCTCTGCAACCAGTAGTTGTTGTTGGGCCATTCGCCAAATGGGGCATAGATTTCATGACATGTAACCCCACCTCAGCCAGGGGGCATGGGTATATCATAGTCACGGTAGACTATTTTACCAAATGGGCCTAGGCGATGCCTACATTAAACAACAACGGCGAAACAGTTTCCCTTTTCTTTTTTAATCATGTAGTCTCCAGATTCGGCATTCCACAGGCCATAGTCATAGATCATGGATCGCATTTTCGCAATCACATGATGGTTGAGTTGGCTGCCAAATTAGGACTGTCGCACGACAGCTCTACTCCGTACTATCCGCAAGCTAACGGACAGGTTGAGGCAATCAACAAGGTCCTGAAGCGCATGTTGCAAAGGATGATCAGAGTCCAAAAATGGAGTTGGCACCTAATCCTGTACTCGGCCTTGTGGGCATACCAGACAACGGTGAGAAATGCAACCAGGTTTACACCTTTTCAACTCGTGTACCGTGTGGAAGCAATCTTACCAGTTCAATGTGAAATCTCGTCCCTCAAACTCGCTGTCAACCTTCTCCCTGGAACCTCAGAAGAAGAGGCTCCTTTCTTGGAAATAATCCAATTGGATGAAACCCGTCACGATGCAGCTTCAGCTAATGAAGCTCATAAGAAACGAGTCAAAGCGCAGTTCGACAAAAATGTCAAACCTCGCATCTTCTCAGAAGGTGACCTGGTCTTACTTTACGACCAGGAATCCGATAATTTGGGAGGAGGGAAATTCAAATCGTTATGGATGGGTCCCTATATTGTTAAGTGTGTATTAGCAAAAGGAGCCTATGATTTGATGGACTAAGATGGGATTCCACTGGCGCAACCTCGCAACAGGTTGTACCTCATGCGTTACTATGCTTAATTCCGCGTAGTAATCCTTATGCTTTTGTTACATTTTTGTTTTCGCTAAGAGCAATTATTTTGGTTAGGTAATCCAGTTTTTTGCATTCGTTGCAGATGTCGAACCTTTTGGAATCATTCGTTGGATATGCCGACGGAGCGAGTCGTAGTTCGCGGAACCTGTCTTCTGTGGCATGGGCCATTTTCAATCCCAGCAGTGAGTTAGTAAGTTTCAAAGGGGTATGTATTGGTCGGTCGACGAACAATATCGCTGAATACAGGGCATTGATAGAACTCCTCTCTGATGCCATCACACATGGCATATGCCGACTTGTCGTCAAGCTAGACTCACAACTCGTCATTGTACAATTCACTGACATCTATTCTGTACAGAATCCAGCTATCTATCGCATGTTCCTAAGAGTCAGGATTTTGGAGAGACAGTTCGATTTTATTCAATATCAACATATTTCCAGAAGTCTAAAGACATTTACTGACTCATTGGAAAGTTATCTGTTAGATAGACATTTGCGACATTTATAAAAGAGAAGCATCACATCAATATATGCAGCAGGATCATGTAACTTAACCAAAATAAAGCTTCGAAAATCAAAAAAATATATAACTGTTTATAGTTTATACATAATGTTCTGTAACCAAGAAAAAAATCGGTCAAATGACCCAAAACTCGAAATGCTACGGGGCACCCTAGTCTAATGATGTTGGTGATAACAAGTCACCACCTGTGGAATCATGCGTAAAAGCCTAGTCCATCGACTTGGCACTCCAGTAGTATGTTGTTGCACCGCAAAGGCAGCTCGTCGATCCTCACATTTGGGATACCAAGGGTAAGACCCTCGATCTGGTCCTGTAGTGCTAAAAGAGTCTTGACCATGTCAAGGTCACGAAGGATGGCCCTCCCCATAGCCTCTCCTGTTGGAGCGGCTGTTGGGTCTCTACGGCGTACTGCCGGTCGAACTGGTCCAATATCTGCATGAGCACATGAGTTTTGATTAGTCTTGATCAAAGAAAGCATAAGAAAATTATAAGAACAATAAACATAGATATGGTCAAAAGATTTACCCATAGCACCCCATTGCTCGCCGGCCGGCAGCACCAAATCCGGGTCACCCCGGAAATCCATGCCAGCATATGGAAACTTGGCATAAACCATCTCCTGACGATCGAACCACTCGAAGAAAGTATCAGAAAAGGAAACCTGAGGCTGGCCAGCATTTCGAGACATGAGGTCAACCCATCTCTGCATCAGTGTTTCAGTCGGTGGAGGTAGGCCAAGTGAGATGTACTGCGGCTGCATCAGTGGGATTCTCTCCAAAGCTAAAGCGGTCAAAATAGAACCATAGCCAAAGTTCTTGGATCTTCCACTTTTCACCTTGGTCAGTTGTTCTTTCATCACAGAGAGTACTGCATCACACCAGTTGAACACCTTCGGTTCAAGGCATTCCAAAGCATACTGCATGTAAGACATGTTAGCTATATGAAGAGCAGAACTACCAGCCAGTCTAGCAAAAGTAAACAGAATGGTCTGCAAGGGCCGGTCAGTGACATCTCGGATATTGATCTTGTCGTCCGTACTCTGCTGAGATCCTTCTCTACAGTGCCGGCGAATATACTCCCTCATGGACTCACCCCCACGAGCGGAGCCTGATAATGAGAGAGGGGCACCATGCCTCGATAAACCGGTCAGAAAATAGATGTCCACGACAGTCAAGGGGATCGATTTTCCCCTAATCTGGAACACCTAGTTGATAGGATCCCAACCATTGAGGAAATATTGCAACAAGCTGATTTGTTGCCTCATGCTAGAGATACAGAAAAACTTCAACAAGCCACAGTTCCGCAATGCAGCTACTGTGCCCGGATCATGTAAAGCAACAGTGTCCTCTTCTTCATGCTCACGTCCTCACCATGTAACAACCATTTTTCTCCGATGAATCTCTGAAAAACAAACAAGAGAAGAGTCAGGATCTTCATTTGGTAAAAAACAGG
>APFE030642900.1:16440-31409 GCA_000404065.3 Pinus taeda
CCAATCATAAATGTCCATAAACTAAGGGCTCCTAAGTCCCTAAAAGTGTTGCTTCATTGCCTAAAGGAACAAGGTTAGCTGATTACATCATCTCCCAGAAGTTCTCCACTGAAAACTGCTCATAAATGGTCAAATATGGACCATACTGAAAACCTAGTGCAGAGGGTGCAATGCATATCACCTTCCCAGTGTACAAGGTGCGATGCATACTGAATTGCTCCTCTGTAGGGTGCGATGGTCGGGAATGGACAAATGACAGGGACAAAATGCGAGGTGGAAGATCATGAAATCTTCCAGAAGCTTCCCCTCCGACACTTGCCTCTCTGTTTTCGACCAGGGATGAGTAACAGATCACCATTCTCCAAGTGGAAGAAAGAACTATCAAAGAGAGGACACTAATCAAGACCCCAGAAGATGACTCACCTCCCTTCAATCATCTATACATGGATCCCTCATCACAGAGATTCGGAGGCTAGTATTTTGTATCTTATAGAGAAGTGCTATTGGTTTTCTGGTGTATATTCATAGTGTTGGGTGATATAAGATTTACTTGAGGTGAAGAAGGGCTTTCTTGCTGGAGGATGATGCTGGGTCAGAACATATGGTTGTAATCCTCTTGCTATTCTTGATCTTAATAAAGCTATTCAAGTTTTCTCCATATTCTTGTATGTTTGCTTATATATGCATTTGTATGGTTAACACATATTTGGTCCTGTGTTATTTATGAATATAGATCTATGTTCTTCAATAGTAGTATGTTGCTTTGATTGCACAGGTGCTCTTTGAAGTTGGGAAGACGAAGAAGAAGCGGCAAAGGCCTATCAGGAAGCAGAAGAATCAAACAAGGGAACTAAGCGCAAGACTAAGGTTGGTGCCCTTTGTTCCACTCTTGTCTATTTTCATAAAGGAAAGCGAAAGTAGACTTTACTTGTTTGTTTCTAAGATAGCTACCAGCCTTAGTGGGAATAGCAGCTTTGAGTGGACACTATTCCCGGTAACAGACACTCAAAAAAGGTACATCAAACAACAATGGAAATGTAAGAATGCTAGAGGCATCTCTTGAAAAAAATATATATATCTACAATAGTAAAAAACCAAAAAACAAAGGGAAGAAAACCAGAGACTATACCTCTTGAAATATAGTATCTTAAGGTGGATGAAAATAGGGCCAAAATACATACTAAATAAATTCTATAGAAACAACAAGGGCAGAACATTAAAAAACATCAACGGACCCCCAATAAAACCTTCATAAATCAGTGTTTCTAACAATAAAACCATAGACATAATGTTATCCCACCATATAAAATTATGATAAAGGGAAACTTACTTCAGAACCATGGCAGTTGAATGGATTTTTATGTTCCTACAAATCCAGCCACCTCCTGGATATACCTAAAAATCATCACAGTGAAATTTAGTTGTCATAGCACACACTAGCATGAACAATAGAGACATCATATAAAAGCTAAAATAATATACAACATAAAGAAATGAACAATACAAAATTTCACTACAAAATGAAAATCCCCTCTACCCTACATGATACTTAAAAGTCATGGCTCAAATATAGACAACACCGGATAGCTTATAGGAAAAAAAAAAAACCTTCATAAAGGTAAGATAACACTTTTTAACATTAAAACATGCATTAGAGCAAGAGTTGCAAGATATGATAAAGGCTTGAAAGAATAAAACATAATACCTATAAATAGAAACACAAAGAAAAGCCCAGAAACCCTAACAACTTAAAGATAATGAAATTTATGCTACAAAAAATTATAAAAACGTCAACAACAACCAAGAATAGAGGTGTAGCTGAAAATCTCAAAAACCCTCACTGAAATCAAATTTGATAAATGTACACCAACAAAAGGTAAAATCTTATTGTTAATAACAAACCCTCTCCTGCATTCTTATATGTAACAACCAAAAGACATTTATTAAAATATGAAATAGGAAAAAGAACTTTAAATTTCGAAGACTTTACAAAATTTACAAAGAAAAAACTCTTAAACTAAAATGACGAAAAAGTTAGAGCCATTGCAAGGTAAATATAATAATGCTATAGATTTACAAAGGCCTACCAAAACTTTGATGAACCACAAAAATTCTTCAAAATCAATAGCTACTCATAAATTATGAATGAAAACTTAAAAATGTTAATGTCCCAAACCTATAAGAGGAGAAATGCACCAAACAGAAAGCAAAAAACCCTTGAAAAATAACGCAAAGTCGAAAGAATACAAAAATTTTTGCGATATGTTCACTTTCATTTCACTTTCTGCAACAATATATCAAAAAAATTTTTATTATTATTTCATAAAATATTTAAACTTTAAAATTAATCTTTTAATTAAAATCTTGATTTTCTTTGATTCTATGAAAAAATGATCTTGGATAGGTTAAAATAAACATAGTCTTGGATAGGTTAAAATAAACATCTATAAAATTATTAAAGTAGATAAGGCATGCCTTTAAGTGAAAGGGACACCTAAGAAAAGGGGAATATTCTACACTGAAATAATCGCCTAGTTAAATCCCGGTGTGGGGGCTATAGCTGACACCCAACACATCTCCATCTAGGGGATAATACAAGTAGAGGGATCCTATCATAAAAATATAATAGTGGATAATACAAGTAGAGGGATCCAATAATAAAAATATGATTAAAAACATAAAAGTGGAGTGTAACCACAACGATGGGCCGTGGAGAACTTTTTAAGATTTGATTTCTGTGTAGAAAATGATAATAATTACCAATCGTATAATGTTTTTTTTTAATAATTTTAGTATTTCAATAATTTTTATATTATTATATATTTTAATAAATTATTTTATTGGCCTAATCAATTAAGAAAATGTTATAAAATAATTTTAATATATGTATAAATAGGTTATAAAATGTTAGGTGGGTGTAGCTTGGGTGGTAGGGAGGAGTTGATATTATTTTTCTCACCCTGGGTTCTAATGCTATCAAGATTGACATGTTTTTTCTTTGGGAATCATTTGTATATGAAAGATAACTAGTTCACCTAAACATATGTGGATTAGATTTTTTGTGGATATAGCTAGTATCGATCTCCGATATAATAAAGAATAAAAAATTCCATATATAATATATATATATATATATAATATGTGGGGTGATATTATATTACTTATGATTATTTAAGTAATATGTTTTTGAAACCATAAATAACGTAGTGATTAATATGTAGTTATATTAAAATTATTACAATAAATGATTTTGTAACTTATTTATTTTTTCTATGTGATTCGTTGTACCATATATCGATATTAGCTATATCCATGAAAACCCCAACCCACATGTGTCTAGGTGAGTCGATTGTCTTTCATGTACAAATGACTCCCAAGGAGCAAGCATGTCAATAATATATTACGTTTTTATATGTTTACTATATATGCCACAAGCATGGTATTATGCATTCAATTTGTAGCTTCTCCATAGTTTAACATTACGGATTGAATTTTATTATTTTTTATTAATATTTAAATTTATTTATCTACGATATGATTGGTTCAAGTCTTATTTTGTAATGATTGTATTGAGTACTCCTATCACAACATGTACATTCATCTCAAGATATAATGCTATCTATACTTTTTGTAACATCCTCACCCATACATTCTGCCATAAACTATGAAAGGTGTGCACTATTCATGGGCAAGTTTGGCCATCAAGTCCACATCCATGACCAAAGTACCCTAAAACCTATGATAATGAGATATACATTAGGAAAATTGTTTTGTCGATGAGCGCATCATGATTGATAAGAGTGTTCAATGTCATTTGGGGATATCTCTAATGATACAATGAAATTCTATTAGCAATGTTGTCAATCTACCACAAACTTATGGCATATGTGTGTGCGTATTTAGGTGTTGGTTCTCTCGACACCTAGTTTGGCTCTTCAAAACTTTATGAGAAGCACTTGTCCTTCTATGCTAAAATTTTGCATCACCACCATCCCACACTACCCATTTATTCACTTTATTTGACATAACTTGTTGGTCTTCTAACAAACTAGACCCTGGTGGTGGCGCCCACACAAAAGAGATATGAGTGTCCCCTTGTATGCTTTGGGCCGGAGGACAAGATGGAAAAGTCACTTAGTGTAGGATAACATTGCACTATCGGTCCCCTCAGGCTTCTCGATCTCAACTAAGGTTTCACTCTATGACAACCCCTGGCTTATTCCCCTATTGTAAACACTTTAATTTTTCTTATTAAAAATTTAAATGGATAAGGAAATTGGGACATAGATTCCAGAGTTTGAGGAAGGAAAATGCTTGGGAAAAAAAGGAAATATGAATATTTAAATGATAGGCAAGGAGGATCATTGGTGTGCCTTAAATTTTGGGTTGTACTATTAACTCCAATAGAGAAAAGAAGGACAAAGGATATGACTTCCTTGGAAAATGGATATAAGCAAAAGAGGACAAATTTAACGAGAAAAATGGCAGCATGGGGGAGAAGGTTGGATATTGATAAAGGCACACAAAGGTGAGTTGGCCATCAGTTGTAACAAAAATGTAATAGACAAAAAAATTGAGCAAACCATGGGGAGATAATGAGGCTAGTGGGAGTGTCTCACTGGCCTGGAAAATTATGGTCATATGTGGAGCCACACACTGTGGAGGCATGACGCAGGGGAAGAAGGAATTTGGATAACAAAGAGTCCATACTCTTTGTGGATGGAATTACAAGGATACCAAGTTGTAAGAGGATAGGAGAGAAGCCATGAGAGAAAAAGGAGAATTTCGAGGGAATTTTGGGCAGGCATGAAGGATAAGACAAGGGGGAGAGAGTTTTCTTTGTGGTATCATAACTGAAGAAACCCAAGTGGGCTTGTTGGTTAAAGCAAAAGACAAAGAATTAGATTGCCTTGAGGCTAAGGAAACCACTACAAGTGGCTTGCCCAAGGTCTAATGAACCCACTAGGAAATTGGTAGATTGATGAACCTACTATTCGGGAGGCGGATTCACTCAAGTAATTGTGGAACTGATGAAACATTAGGTGCGACCATGAGTTAGGAGCAATGGTGATTGCACTCACTGAAGAAGTAGCTGGAATGGTGATATTTACAATTCCATGGTAGCTTGTTTGTTGATGAACCTTCTCATGCTAAAGGAACTCCCCTCTTGATATTGAGGCGTAACGCTTTATGTTGTAAGCAAAAATTTGATTTAATGTTGACTGAAATAAAAAGATAAAAGATATAATAGTTGAGAGTTGTTGAGAGGACATGTGGAGAGTGGTTCGTTGGTTGTCATATTTAACTCTTAAATAGATAGTGGGTGGACGTGTTTGGGCCTCTAGAGTCCCTTTTTCAGCTAGAAACATTAGTTTTCATCCTTTGAGCAATCTTCCTTGAGCTTTGGAATCTGGCTTGGGGATGATAGCTACAAGTAAATGTGGTTGTAACGTTTCTAACGTTGGGTGGAGAGTTAGACTCTCAATCTCAGTTGTTATGATTCTCTCATAAGATAAGTGCTTACTTATGTACTTGCGCATTTGAATCTTATGTACATGTTTATTGTACTTATGTTAATGTTAAGGAAAAGTGATTTCCTATATGAATGTGTGATTCAAGTGGCTCTAGAAATGCTCAAAATTCAGAAGCGGATTTGGAAAAGCGCAAAAATAAAATTCATTGGATTGCCTCTTCCTAATAAGAAGTTTGAGTATCTTATAAGCATGCTTGATTTATTTAATATTCCTGATTTCGTTGATAAGTGGAACCAGGGTCAAATCAAAGATCTCAATGCAAGCTTTCCAACGACACGAACAACACCTCAGTTTGAGTTTGTATGTGAAAGTTATGGTTGGTCAACATTTTGGTAAAACTAGACCTAGTGGTAGCAACTAACAAGGAAAAATTTTGCATTTACCGGCGCACGAATTCCAGCTGTTGGAATGGGAAAATTTGTTGCCTCTTTAATTTTTCCGGTAAACTCCAAAAATCGGTCGAATTTTTTTGGCTAATTTGCTATTCATAAAATAAAAAAAATATTAGAAAAAGGGAGGTGGCAGGTGGTCAAACCCCACCAACCCACATACCACCACATATAACAAACGAATATACATATGGCAAATGACATAACCGACAGGGCTGGTGGGATTTGAACCCACACCGACCATGTGGTCAACCTACCCCAAGCGGCAGCCTCAATACCCAATGAACCTTAAAATTAAAAATACGCCAATAAAAACATACGCCATGTTTGGACGAGTGGGGATTTGACCCTTGACCCTGTGGGAACTAACCCCATGTTTTACCAATGGACCAACGACCCTTGCCTTGTATTCCTTGCCCACAAAAATTATATTAAACCACTTGTTTCATCTCCCAACCAGCGAAGGTTGAGCATGAGGGCCTAGAGGGAGGAACTTTGACACAGTGGTTGAGGTGGAACCATACTTGGCATGTTTTTCGAGAAAAAATATTGTAGGAATATTCTTTGATGCTTGAGGAATCTTTATATTCCCTTGGAGGCTGATTTTTTGCAGAGGCAAAATGATGTTGAAGTTATAGTCATTTTTCTCAGAACTTCACAAGGAGTGTAGTGGTGTACTCGAAATTTTCATCCAAGAAGTGTATTTTTAGCCCATCTCTAGGAAGGAATCTTTAGGGTAATCTTCAAGATTCCCAAGGGTCCAGATTTTGACGGTGTTAGAAAGGGGTCAATTTTATAGTCGTTTGACAAGATTACATGCCATGAATTCAACTGTGATGTCTGTTTCAGCAAATGAGTGTTGCATTTTTAGACCATTTTGGAAAATGGAGGTATGAGGGTCGTTTATGTAACTGATTGTAAATTATTTATGTTGTCATTTAATGAAATAGGTCTCCCCATAATGAGTAGGGCCCAAAGAGGTAAGCCACATTGGGTGAACTCCGTCATCAAATTGTCTTGTGTCTTTGATATCATGATTTCTTTTATTTCCACTTCTTTTGTGTGTTTATGTTACTTTGTTATGTGTTCTTTTAAATGCAATTTTGTATGCATCCATGAAGTAAAATATCCATATCAAGTTTTGTATCAGAGAAGGTTTTATTGATGCGAGTTTCATGGGTGAATGCTAACCAAGAACAAGCTCCAAAGAGGAGAAGGAAAACTCAAATCCTTTGATCCCGAAGTGTGGCATGCAACACGAAAATAGAACATGGCAGATGAGGAAGCTTGACTGGGGTAAGAGAAAATTATCACAATACCTTCTTCACAGTGGCAGAGAATGTTGACAAGTTGTTTGCAGAATATGAGAAGTTAATCAAGCCTAAGAAGATAGAACTAAATGATCATGCATCAGTAAATCATGAAGGGGGAAAAGAGCCTTCTGAACCTCCCTCTCCATCATCTAATGAAATTTCTTTTTCATCCTCTTCTCGTCATTCTAGAGGTAGAAGAACTCATAAAAAGCCCTTTTTCAAGTTGGATGTTAAATTTGATTTACCTGTGTTTAGTGGAGAATATAATGCAAAAAAGCTAGACAGTTGATCAGATAGATTGAGGTATATTGTAACATTCAAAGAATCAAAGAGGATGAAGCCAAGATCTAGCTAGCATCCCTTCAAATGTGTGGCACTGCTCTCGTATGGTGGGAAGGAAAATTGAAAAAGGGTGGTAAGAGTAGTCGTAAACTTCTTTCATCTTCGTCTGAGTTTGTTTCTACTTTAAGAGAAAAAAAAATCACCCATTGGGTTACAAACAAAAGTTCATGATGGAATGGCAACATTTGAAACAAAGTAAAGGTCAAAATGTTCAAAATTTCGTAGAGTTTAGGAAATAAGCATTAGCATTGAATGTTCCACTATACACTTCTGAGACGTTGATGAAATATATTGTCTCTTTGCATATTTATTTGTCTCATTCATTGTTGTTATCTGAGCCTAAAACGCTTGATGAAGCTAGTGTCAAGCTTGTATATATTGAAAGTAGGGAGAAGCGTGAACAAGATGACCACCCAAAGAGGACAACAATAGCTAAGAGAAGGGAAGAAAATCCCTCTTATATTCATTGTGAGAAAGGGCATGATGAGAAACATCGCTGGAAACTGTATCCATAATTGAGGCCAAAGAGGAACGACATAAAGGAGAAGCAGAAGACAATTGCAATTGTGCAACAAGACCAAGAATCTGAATCAGAGGATGATGAGAAGATCACAGTTGTAAAATTTGCGGGTTTTGGACCAATTGACCTAGGTGTAGGTTTTAACCCCGTACAGAAATTAACTGCATTTGAATTCTAAAAACGGAAAATAAACAATGGCGAGAGCATAACACATAAAATAAATATACACAAAGATTTTCCCCTGGATCTCAAAATCTGGACTACCGAATTGATTTTTCATTATTGTTCCTTTCAATGTTACAATTCATATATATACATGTCAAAGCATCCATAAACCCCGGTCCATTAACCCTGGATTAGAACATAACCATAGCTCCCTTGACTGGATCTACAAAAAACCATGGACCGAAAACCATCGCACCCAAAACCATGTGAAAAATCCATGCACAAAACTATAGGTAGGTCTGCCCACCTAATATAGGGTCCAAAAAAAAATCGTGGAAAGAATATAACACAATCCAACACTGGGATCAAACTTAGGTGATGAAATTAACATTGCTTCTCTTGGGATTACAAAATATAGACCCATCAACTTGGGTTCCGATTCGGGAAATCAGACAAATATTTCATCAAATGTTGAGCCAAAAATGAGGACACCAAATGTTGCATGGATCCATTTACTCGAAGATATCAACAAATTAATTCAAGTGGAGGATGTTGAACTAAAGAGACTCTTACAAGAAGCATAGAAGGAGAAACAAAGGTTGCAGCATCAGTTACAAGTGAAGGAGGAGACCTTGGAAAAGTTGCAGCATAACAAGCCTAAGGTAAACAATGATTCTTCAATTTCGTGTACTTTTTATGATGATGATTTCGTTTCTTTTGAGAAACATACTACAAGAATTGGATCAAAATTGTTGAATAAGATGGGGTATCAAGGGAAAGGCCTCGACTTTAATGGTCAGGGCATTGTGAATCCATCAAAGTGGAGGAATTGCCTCATTATGAAGGACTTGGGTGTGTTAGAAAAGAGGCTGGAAAATGCTCCAAGACAACCAGTGACCAAATAATGATGGATGATTTGAGCACCTCATCACATCTAATGATAGTGAGGATTACACAGGCACTTATTAGAGGCGTACCAAGCATAAGTGTTCCACAGCGATCCGGCTAGTTTGGAGGAGGAAGAATCATTCTAGTTACAGCAACGAGGATGGACACCAAAAAGTTGTGTGTCAGATCATGCCTAGAAAGCACCTATGTAAAAACCAGCTGGGGAAGATGTTCAACAAGAAAATTTTCCACCAGGAGATGACCCATTCACTTTTTTGTGTAAGAGATGGTTTTACTAGATATTGTAGGTTGTCATGGCCAATTTTGTAAATCATGTGTGGTAGTATAATTGTAAAAGTGATTATGTGTTTTCCATTGCTTATTAAAGCAACGATGATGATTTTGGCCCCTTTTTTGGGGTATTGGTTTCTATTTTGATGTAAAATTGACCAAAGAGTGTGTGTTATAAACTCTTGACAAGTATGGGGTTGTTTGAGTCATGTTTTGTATTCTATTTAAAGAATATACCACAGGTTTGCATGGAATGTAGATGTTGAAAGTGTGGTTTGAAAAGGAAATAGGTAGTGTGCAGGATGTGTGCATGCTTTTGGAACTTTTGGAGGACCAAAAACTTCTCAGTCAGGAGGAATGATCTAGGTGGCTCCAAAAACGCACAAAATTCAGAAGCGACTTTGGAAAAGTGCAAAAATAGAAGTCACTAGATTGAAGTGGAACTAGGGTTAGATTGAACATCTCAATGCAAGATTTCCAACGACGTGAATGGCACCTCAATCCGAGTTCGTATGTGGAAGTTATGGCCAGTCAAATATTTGGTTGAACTAAGCCCAGTAGCAGCCACTAATGAGGCAACAATTTGGCATTTATCAGAGCATGGATTTTGACCACTAGAATGGGCGAATTTGTGCCTCTTTAATATTTTCGGTAAACCCCAAAAATCGGTCAAAATGTTTTTGCTAATTTGTTATTCATAAAACAAACAAAAAAAATATTAAAAAAAGGAGGTGGCAAGCCAACACCCCCGCCACCCCACCGTATATATATATATATATATATATTATAATATATTATAATATATATATATATATAATATATATATATATAAATATATATATATATATATTATATATTATATATATATATAATTAATATATATATATATATATAATATATATAATGGTTGGTGGGTAGTCAAACCCCACCAACCCGCATACCACCACATATAACAAATGAATATACATATGGAAAACAACATAACCGAAGGGACCGACAGGATTCGAACCTACGTTGGCCATGTGGTCAACCTGCCCCAAGTAGTGGCCCTAATACCCAATGACCCTTAAAATTAAAAATACATGAAAAAAAACATACGCCATGTTTGGGCAGGTAGGGATTTGACCCCCAACCGCACGACAACTAACCCCATATTTTACCAATGGGCCAACGAAGCTTACCTTGTATTCTCCACCCATAAAAATTATATTAAACCACTTGTTTCATTGCTCAGCCAACAGAGGTTGAGCACGATGGCCAAGAGGGCGGAACCTTGACACATTGGTTGAGGAGGAACCATGACTGGCATTTTTTTCGAGATAGAATCTTTCAAGGATATTCTTTGATGCTTGAGGAATCTTTATATTCCCTTGGAGGTTGATTTTTTACAGAGGTGGAATGATGTTGACATTAAAGTCATTTTTCTCAGGTACTCAGAAGTTTCATCCGAGCAGCAGATTTTCCACCCATCTCTAAGAAGGAATCTTTAGGGGAATCTTTGAGATTCCCAAGGTTCCAGATTTTGACAGTGTCAGAAAGAGGTCAATTTTATAGTCGATTAACACAATTTCATGCAACAAATTCAATGGTGATGTTCATTTCTACAACTGAGCTTTTCATTTTCAGACCATTCCAGAAAATGGAGGTATAAGGGTCATTTATGTAACTGATTGTAAATTATTTATGTTGCCATTTAATGAAAGAGGCCTCCCCACAATGAGCAGGGCTCGGAGACGTAGACCACATTGGGTGAACTCTACCATGAAATTGTCTTGTGTCTTTGATCTCATGGTCGCTTTGATTTCCGCTTCTTTCATGTGTTTATGTTACTTGGTTACATGATATTTTAAATGTAATTATGTATTCATCTGTGAAGTAAAAGATTCGGATCAATGTCGAATGCTAGTTCTTATGAAATTATATGAGCAATGGTTTAAATTCATGTATTTAACTCTTGAACTTGAATTTAAATTTATTGCTTCAATACAACTGGCATTCGAATTCTTGTGATAATATGAGCTTGAAATCAGTGTAAATTGCCTTTGTGTAAAAGAGACAGGTGAATCTATGTTAATAACTAAATTATTGCACTGAAATGTTTTGAACATCATGCCTTTATGTCTATCAACATAAACAAAATCTTAGGAGGGATAATCCTTTGTGCATAATCGTTGAGCTTAGGAGTGATGGTTGCTTTTATATATATATAAAATATATATATATTAATATATAATATAATATATATATATATATAAGAATGAATGATTATCGTGCCATGGTTTGGTTTGCAAGTTCTATAATCAACCTTTAGGCTCATCCATAAACCTATATAGTTTTGAAGGCATGGAAAGAGCCTTGAATATGTGTGTGTGTGGACCATGAGGGACGACCCTGCAAACTTGTCAATACAAGGATTGAACTCCATCTTGCCAGTTTGTACCCTAGCGATATCATTCTATAATATAAACAATACAATACTATTTATGGGATTTATTTGAAGGCCAATTCCTAGGATTAGCCCTCAGTCACATGTAGGGCATGTGACCTAGTGGAAGGGCCAAAGGATAGGTGTAGACACTGTGGGTGCCAAGTCATAACCCTACTAAAGGTTAGAACAGGGCCAAATTTGCCAATACCTTGGGAGAGGGGGTAGGACATATACTTATGTGATATAACCATGGGAATTAGTGTGATGAATGATTATGATGGGTCGATGATCAAATGGCCTATATAAAATGTGAAGCCCCCCTGATGTTAGCGAGGAGAAGAGGGGGGTTCCGCCTTGAACCTTCGGTAGATATATTAGGGTTACTTCACAAAAGGGAGGGTCACTGGATGAAATTGGCAAAACCATCACCCCGAAATTGTGAATGCGTACCCCTTATGACATGGAAGGGGTGGTCACATTTCATATCATCCGTTGAATTGTAAATTTTTAACCGTTTTTGTATAAGAGGGAGGGGCCCACAGAGGGGTCTAAAGAAATTTTACAAATAAATTACAAGTATAGAAGGTAGGAAAAAGAGTAAGTCTAAAATTCATACCCAGGTGAGATTGTTGTGTAATATACACAATATAATACTATCGACGTGCTTTATTTTAAGTTCAATTCCCAGTATTAACCCTCAGTCACATGCAAGGAAATTGACATGGTGGAAGGGCTAGAGGATAGGCGTATACGTTATGGGTGCCAAACCAAAACCCTACTGAAGGTCAAAATAGGGTCGGAATTGTCGATACCTGAGGAGCGGGGGCTAGACATATGACTATGTGATATAACCATGGGTATTAGTGTGATCAATGGTTGTTATGGTCGATGATTGAATGACCTATATAAAATGCAGACCCGACTAATGTCAACGAGAAGGAGAGGGGGGAGGGGGAGGGGGGTTCACACTAAACCTCTGTTGATAGATCTATTGAGGTGATGTCAAAAATGGAGGGTCATCAGATGAAAATGATAGAATTGTAGAATCTTGAATGTGCACCCCCCTCCCCTCATGTGATGTGGCAAAGGTGGGGGGTTCGCATTTCATATCATCTATTGAATTGTAAAGCTACCACTACCATTAGATAAGAGGGAGGTGCTTATGGAGGGGCCTAAAGAAATTTTTGTAGAAAATATGTGATAGGTTAACCCGATAATGCAATATAAATCAAAGCAGAATACTATAACCTACTTCTACTATCAATTTGCGGAAGCTTAAAGATCGCGCTGAACAATATAACCAGGAGAAGAAGAATCAATGGCACAATACACATGAAACTACTTTGGGGAAAGTCTCAGATAAAAACCCCACACTATTGTATTATCATACATGGTGGAAATACATAGGAATTATACAAAGCCTTAGCTCTCATAGCTAGCTAGCTCTCAGTACAATCATCACAGATAATCACAGGCAATCTTGGCTTCTCTCTAACCTTTCTCTCTGCCCTCCAAGCTCCTATTTCCTTGTGTTGTTCCTTGTGGATGATTAGCCTATTACCAAGTGGAAAAACAAGCCTTCAAAACAACACAATCCTCAAGGATGAATCCTTAACTGCTTGCATGGGTTTTCTCCATGAGAAAATAGATGCAACTGATAGTACACTACCCTTGAACATTAATCTCAACTGGGTCTTTCTCAAAATAGACATGCATGAGTTTTTGATAAGGGAATCTTCAGTTAACTGGAGTAGCATTAGTTGAGTGCATTAATGCATCAACTGACTATTAACTCACTATTAGTTCCTCAAATAGTTTGGAACTAATTTAACTAGACTTAAATCAGTAAACTGAGCTAACTAATTACAACTCAAATATAACTCAATCTTATCTCCTTAGTTTAAGGGATGACTCTTGCATGACTTCAGAAAGACTTCTAACTTGAATTTCTCCAACTAATTAATTTAAAATAAATTAATTAATTATTTCCAAGTAGTTGGTAAGACTAAATTCAATTTTAATTCACAATTTAATTCAAGGAAAAATTAAATTGGAATATTCTTGTTTCCATATTTCGACACTCCCTCTCAACAAGAAAGGGATTATCTACCACCCCGATCCTGTCTCTATGGAACTTGAATTTACACTTTGACAATGCCTTTGTCAAAATGTCAGCATCTTGCTCCTCTATCAAAATATACTGCAACAAAATGATTCTCCTCACTACACAGTCTCTGAGATGATGATACCGGATGTCAATGTGCTTGGACCTATCATGAAATACTGGATTCTCAGAGAGTTTGATATAAATCTAATTATCACAATAGATCATAGTTGGATCCATCCTCTGATCAAACAAACCAACTAGGATTTTCCGCATCCAGATGGCCTCACATGTTGCCTAACTTGCAACCATGTATTCTGCCTCTACCGAGATGAGTGCAACCGACCTTCGTTTCCTGTTGTACTAAGAAACTGCTACTAATCCAAGGTTGAAAATCCCTCTTGATGTGCTCTTCTAATCTAATGGACTCCATGCCCAATCTGCATCAGTGAAGTCGTGTAGCTTCACTCCCTCTATCCGTTTGTACCATAATCCATACTAAGATGTGCCTCTAAGGTATCACAATACATGCTTTACTACCTTCCAAAACATCTTGGTAGGTTGAACCATCGCTTAACTCAACTGATTCATAGCATAGCACAAATTTGGTCTTGTGTTCATTAAGTACATCAGTGAACCCACAAGTTGCCTATACACAATAGCCTCTACCACTTCTCTTGAAGTAGCAACCTCCTTCCTCTTGTTACCTACTAGAGGAGTCTGCATGGGCTTGCACTTCTCCATGTGGAATCTCCTGAGTATCTCGTTGGAATACTTGCCCTGAGACACAACTACTCCCCATCCTTCTACCACACTTCCATGCCAAGGAACTAATGCATGAGACCCATGTCTTTCATCTCGAATTCTCTTGTAAGGTCCTTCTTGCAAGACACGATCAACAGATCATCACCAATCAATATGAGATCATCAACATAAAGTACGATGATCAACAAGTTACCTTTCACCATGATTTGGTACAGGTTCGCATCTGCTTC
>APFE030642900.1:32375-64181 GCA_000404065.3 Pinus taeda
CACATCTGGTCTCTTACCAGAGAAAGCTTCCTCTAGTGTCTTCATCCCAAGTATGTGATGCAGGCTTCTATTCTGCAAATAGATCGTTGTGTTGCATGCCTCGGCCCACAAGTGAAGTGGTAGGCCTTGGTCATGCAGCATTGCCTATGCTGCCCCTACAATAGTTATGTTCTTCGTCTTAGCCACCCCATTCTGTTGTGGGCTATGAGGTGTCGTCAACTCTCATTTAATTCCTTCTGTTGCACAGAAGTCCTTAAACTCTTGAGAGACATATTCTCCACCATTTTCGCTTCTCAAGGCCTTGATCTTCTTCACTAACTCTTTCTCAACCAAAGCTTTGAACTCACAAAACTTTGTGAAGGTTTGGTTCTTCTTCTACATTAAATAAATCCAACATTTACAAGAATAGTCATCAATGAAAATCACATAATACCTTTGCTTCGATGTGGATGTCGTTGAGAATGGTCCACACAAATCAGTATGAACTCACTCTAAGATAGCCTCTGCTCGATTGTCTCGATCATGGAAGGAAGACTTGGTGTACTTTCCCAAGGTACAACCTTGGCATGTGTCAACTTGCTCAAATTTAACTTTGGGATGTCTTGTAGATATATGTTGCATTATCTTCAAAGCCCCATGCAAATGGCCTAACCTCTTATGCCACAACTCGCCAATGTCTTGGCTTTGCACCAATTCTGCTTTCGTACTAAATGCTGCACAATCATCTACCACTATTTTATAGAGATTCTTCACCCAAATCCCTATCTTCTTGGTCTGACCAATGGCTATGTGTCTTAGGAACGCCTTTCCTTTACTAAAGACAACATCGTCGCCTTTGTCCTCCAACATCACGACCAATACCAAGTTCTTCTTCAGTCCAGGCACATACATCACATATGTCAAGGTGAGAGAAGCTCCATGCTCCCTTTGAAAAGCAACCGTGGCCACTCTTGAAACATTATACCTTCCATCGTCACCCATCTCTATGTGCATCTTGAGGTCTTTCTCCTCCAAGGCACTGAATAAATTTTTATCACCGGTCATGTGGAATGAGGCTCCATTGTCAAGATACCAAACACAACCCATCATTGATGACACCATGCATGCAATGAGGGTAAAGTCCATTTCGAACTGAGAGGCTAATGCCTCACCTTCCAATCCTTCCTAGGATCCTTTCTTGGACTTCTTCAATAGGAAACTAGTCACATAATGTCCCATCTTGTGACAATTACGCATCTTACTTTAGACATGTCACCCTCCTTCCCTCCACGAGAAGAATTTTATTTGAAATGGGAAGCCTTCCCCTTCCCTTTCCTTGCCTTACTTGCTAAGGCCAGGTTTTCTTCATCATCATTATTGGATGAAGAACCATCTTGTGTGCTCCTCCTGATCTCCTCCTGCTTAAGATCTGACCATATTCGTTCCCAATCCAGCAGTTTCTCCCTTCCATTCACAAAGTCCTCGTAGCTATTCCAACTCTTTGGAAGACCAAGGAAGCGAGGCTCACCATATTATCATCAGAAGTAGTTATTCCCACACTACCAAGCTTATCTCTGCAAGTGGAACAATATAACCAAAAGAAGAAGAATCAATGGCACAATATACATGAAAATACTTTGGGGAAAGTCTCAGATAAAAACCCCACACTACCGTATTATCATACATGGTGGAAATACATAAGAATTATACAAAGCCTTAGCTCTCAGAGCTAGCCAGCTCTCAATACAATCCTCACATATTCTCACAGGCAATCTTGGCTTCTCTCCAGCCTTCCTCTCTACCCTCCAAGATCTTATTTCCTTGCATTATTCCTTGTGGATGATTAGCCTATTACCAAGTGGAAAAACAAGCCTTCCAAACTGTGCAATCCTCAAGGATGAATCCTTGACTGCATGCATGAGTTTTCTCCAAGAGAAAACACATGCAACTGATAGTACACTGTCCTTGAACATTAATCTCAACTGGGTCTTTCTCAGAATAGACGTGCATGAGTTTCTGATGAGGGAATCTTCAGTTAGCTGGAGTGGCACTGGTTGAGTGCATTAATGCATCAACTGACTGTCAACTCACTATTAGTTCCTCAAATAGTTTGGAACTAATTTAACTGGACTTAAATCTGTAAACTGAGTTAACTAATTACAACTCAAATATAACTCAATCTTATCGCCTTAATTTAAGGGATAACTCTTGCATGACTTCAGAAAGACTTCTAACTTGAATTTCTCCAATTAATTAATTTAAAATAAATTAATTAATTATTTCCAAGTAGTTGTTAAGTCTAAATTCGATTTTAATTCACAATTTAATTCAAGAACAAATTAAATTGGAATATTCTCGTTGCCATATTTCAACAATTGCATAAAGAAATTCTAAGTATAGAAGGTCAGAAAAAAGACTAAGTCTAAAGATATCACAATAGACTTAAGTTAGGTTGGACTGGAAAGTAGACAAGGTTAGCAATCAGCTCAATCGAGATTCAGTTATGGTCAGTGTTATGCCCTAGTCGATCTTGGATCAAGTTGGTCTAACAAGTTGGAATTCTGATGCAGTCGGTTTGGGCTACCAGGTCAGCGAATTGGTAGTTAGGGGGGCCTAGCAAGGTTGGAGGTTGGGATTCAGTGCTGCAAGTGCATGCACAATTGGGTTTTGTGGAGAGGCCCGACCTGATGATGGCATAACGCACCCTTTTTTCAAGGCGAGGCCACAATATAGGCACCACATGGGTACGACGTGGCATGGCCAAGAATATAGGCATGAAATGTTGAGTCATCGTAGCTTCTAATCTAGAAACCAAATTTGGGTTGAAGTTTATATCATTGGAAAGTTATCGGTGAAACAAACGCAATGGTGTTATTTATTTTGGGTTTTGAGGAAGTTGAAAATTGATGAAAAATTCATACCCCATTTCCATAGCTAAAAATTGGAAGTTAGTTCCACATAGTAACCATATCCTTACATCCTAGTTTGATCTAGGGAGGTGATATGGTGTCTTACAGAGTGGTATGAGAGCAAAGGTTTCAACACTAGACCTTTGGAGAGAATATGATAATTTGAAGCATTGTGACAGGTGTTAAAACCTAGATATAGTGTAGATTGATGGTGCCTATTGATTGATGAATTTGATTATGTTATGCATTTGAGAAATTTTGAGGTTAAAAATGGGCCTCAAAACGTACAACCAAAATAATCTTTTTGAGAACCAATAGGATTCAATATGATGATGTCAACCAAGGGGAATGATTCACCATTTTTAGAATAAAAAAGTAAAAAGATTAAAAAATAAAAATAAAATACTATTTTTTCAGCTCATATTTTCAACTTAATTCCCTGCGTTTTTACTCAAATTTCGAGTAGGCACAATCGTTGGATGAAAAATTTAATTCCTCGTCTAAGGAATACCCATCTTGCATACTTTCAATGGACCCTGATATACGAAAAATGAGAAATACATGAAAAAAATGATTGCAATCGTGTCTTCATGTATTTCTCATTTTTTGTTTGGTAGTGTCCATTGAAAGTATGCAACATGGGTACTCCTTGGATGAGGAATTAAATTTTTCATCCAACAAGTGCTCCCACTCAAAATTTGAGTAAAACTATAGGGGGATAAGTTGAAAATACAACTTGAAAAGATAGCCTCTTCTTTTTTTCCCTCTAAAATTTGATGATGTAATCTAATATTAATTTATTATTTCCACTATTATTTTATAATATTCCTTAGGAGGCCCATTTTACAACTTAAAAATTCTCTAATGTGTATGTGGCATGGTACTATGCTTTAATATGATTTTTATTATGTTAGGTACCTATAACACTAGTGTATCCCCCTTATTGTTATTGTTAGTGTAACCTCCTATTGTTATTGGTGTGTCCATGTATATCCCATATTGTTATTTTTGTGCCCCATAGAAGCCCACTATTGTTATTGTTGTTCCCTTACATTATTGTTGTTATGTAGAATTTGATTATATTGTGACCCCTTAGACTCCTATATATACTGAGGAGGTCTTATCATTTGAATCATCCACTAATTACTCATTTATGTGATGTAAAGGGGGTTTCCCCCTCAAAGAGGCTATTTCTCAAGTCGTTTATCTATATTTTCTTCTATTTTGTGAGTTGGTTGCATAACATTTCGTATCAAAGCTTTATATTCTAGGGTTTCATTGTTGCAAACAGACCATCTTGGAATTTTGGCTATAGCTTCTTTTTCTATGAAGGTTCAAAAGCTGAAATTGTGATCACATGGATCCAAAATCTTGATGAGCTTCCTAAAAAAAAATACATCTTATTTCTCTATAGTTTCTAAGATATGGTATAAAGAAGTTGGGGTTTTTTGATGCTACATAATTCAGTCATAACTTCCTCTAAGAGCAATGGATTTGAATTTGGTAAAAATTCACTGAAAATGCACAGACTATAGTTTTTTGTGTATCATTTTTAGGGTCAAAGGTTGAAACAGTGGCACATGGCACTTCGTACAAGGTCGCTCTACTGAACTAGTCTATAATCAGGTCATTGTGGGATATTGGGCATAATTTTCTCTTGAAGAATCCAATCTTTGTCATACTTATGGCATTAGAAAGAAGACTCAGAGGGCTAACTCAAAACATAATTTTAGACCTTGTAGATTTGAAATTACAAAGATAACACAATTTCAATATCGAGCTCCTGAAAAGAAAGAAAAAGGTGTGTATTTTTTTAAAAGTTGCATATCTTTTGTTTGAAAAAATTGTTTTAAGTGATTCAAAGGTCATAGTGAGGCATAGATATCGTTGTTTGATTATGAAATGCCTTGAAAAAAAATGGACACACATATTAAGAAACCGGAAACATCTACTATGATGCATGAAGAAGAGGAAGAAATGCAACATGATATACCAAAAATACAAGACCAAGTGCAACAAATTTCGCTCTCGCAAAGAGTAACCAAAAATGAACTGGAAGCTAAGATGGATGGTATAGAAGAA
Source organism: Pinus taeda (assembly GCA_000404065.3). Lineage (NCBI taxonomy): Eukaryota > Viridiplantae > Streptophyta > Pinopsida > Pinales > Pinaceae > Pinus > Pinus taeda. The sequence continues at coordinate 37,346 of APFE030642900.1, forward strand.
AAAATGAAAGGCCACATGGAAGGCTTGAAGAATGGTTTAAAATCATACATGGAAGATTTGAAAGATGGCATGAGTGTTAAAATGGAAGGTTTAAAGTTAGATATGGAAGGTTTGACAAATTTGCTACAAGAAATGTTTCCTAATGGCAACAAGGTATTCCATGAAACTCATGATGAAAATAAAAGAAATATTAATCATGACTTTAGAGACTCTGACTTAGGGTTTAAGACCAACCACATTCCAAAGATCGATATGAGGAATTTTTATGGAAAGGATCTGGTAACATGGATAATACATATGGAGAAATATTTTGATCTATATGATCTGAAACACACACAAAAGGTATGCATTGCATCTTTATATTTGGAACCCAATTAGTTTGTATGGTACCAATTGATCTTTTATCACAAACCACTTGTTACTTGGTCAATTTTTATGGAGGTAATGATAGCACATTATGAGGATACAGAGAGCAACACCTTCTTTAGCCAATCGATAAATCTCAAACAAAAGGGTTCAATGACTTAGCACATTAAGGACTTCCAAAAATTGAATATCATGGTAATGATTATCTAGAGGATCATAGGATTTATGTCTTCATAGGGACTTTAAAGGATAACATCCAACATGAGGTTTTCCTTTGGGAAACCGATTCATTGAAGAAGGCATTCAGGGTGGAAAGAAAAGTTGAAAGAAAAATTATGGAAACAAAGAAGTCTACCACTCACAATTATAAAGATGGAAGTGTTGTTGCAGCTAGCCTTCCACAACTTACAAGGTTTACACCACAACAATTGGAGAAAAAGAGAGAAAAATGGATTTGTTACAGTTGTGATAGAAAATACACCAAGGTCATAAGTGTATTTAGAAGAAATTATTTTACATAGATTGTGAAGAGGAGGAAGAAAAATGGATTTGTTATAGTTGTGATAGAAAATACACTAAGGTCATAAGTGTATTGAGAAGAAATTATTTTACATAGATTGTGAAGAGGAGGAAGAAAAGGAACAAGAGACATCAAAAGAGGAGGATATACACCAGGAACCAACCCTATAGAAAGAATAAATAAATTTGGCCATATCTTGTAAAGCATTAGCAGGAATTACCACTCCTCAAACTCTCAATATATAAGGATATATCAATAATAAAAAGGTAATAGTGTTGATTTATTCGGGTAGTAACCATAATTTTATTAATTTTAAGATAGCCAAGGAATTGAATTGCTTCCTATATCCAGCGTCAGAGTGTCAAGTGATGGTTGCAAATGAAGGAACTATAAATTGCTCTAGAAATTGCCATAATATCAAGCTAACAAAGGGGGAATATGTATTGAATAGTCCAATGTTTCCCATTCCAATGGGTGGTGTTGATGTTGTACTAGAAGTATAATTGTTACAATCTTTAGGGACGATAGCTTTTAATTTTGAAGAACTTTTCTTGAATTTTTTTTGGGAAGGAAATGAAGTTGAATTAAGGGGTATCACAGGGAAACTAGGAAATATAATCAAATCTAATGGCATGACAAAGCTTATAAAGAAATAAAAATGGGGCATAATTGCATAATTATGCTCACTAGGGGTTCAAACATTGAAAACATATATTTCTCCAGATCTCCAAAAATTATTGGACAAACATTCAAAGGTATTTGAGACTCCCAAAGGCATCCCACCTATTAGGATCATGATCATGCTATTCATTTGATTCCAGGAAGTGTTCCTCCAAACATAAATCCTTACATATATCCCTATGCTCAAAAGAGTGAAATTGAAGGTATGGCTGCAGATTTGCTAGAGGTTGCTATAATTCAACCTAGTCAAATTTATTTCACTAGTAGTATTGGTGCATAAGAAGGATGGATCATGGTGTATGTGCTCGGATTATAGGGAGATCAACAAGCTCATTATTAAAGATAAATGCCTCATTCTTTTCATTGATGAATTGTTGGATGAATTAAATGGAACAATTTACTTCTCCAAGCTAGATATTCGCTTAGGATATCATCAAATTAGAATGAAGATTGAAGACATTCCAAAAATAACATTTAGAACTCATGAGGGTCTTTATGAATTTTTTATCATGCCTTTTGGACATACAAATGCACCTTCCACATTTCAAGGTTTGGTTAATTCCATTTTCAAACCCTTCCTTAGAAAATTTGGTGTTAGTTTTTTTTTATGATATATTAATCTACAACAAGTCTTGGAAGGATCATGTTCAACATGTTGATAGGGTGCTCAAACTATTGGAGGAGATATAATTATATGTAAAAAACTCCAAATGTTTATTTGGAGTATAGGAAGTGGAATATTTGGGTCATTTGTATCTCATGAGGGTGTTAAGGTAGAGCCTAACAAAATTAGATCCATTAATGAATGGAAAATCCCCACAACCATAAAGCATCTTCAAGGATTTCTTGGGTCAACAGGGCATTATCGCAAGTTTGTTAAGAATTTTGGGAGAATAGCAGAACCTCTAACAACATTATTGAAGAAAGATGCATTTTCTTAGACTCCATAAGCAACTAAGGCCTTTGAACATATTAAGGAGGCAATGTGCCAAGCACTAGTCTTAGCTATGCAAAACTTCACAAAAACCTTTATTGTGGAATGTGATGCCTCATGAAATGGAATTGGTGTTGTTTTAATGCAAGAAGTAAGACCCATTTCTTTTGAAAGTTCTCCAATCAAAGGACAATATTTACACAAACCTATTTATGATAAGGAAATGTTGGCAATACTACATGAACTAAAGTAATGGTGACCTTACCTAATGGGAAGACACTTCAAGGTAAAGATAGATCATGATAGTCTTAAATACTTTTTGGAACAAAGATTATCTTTAGAAGAGCAACAAAAATGGGTCATAAAGATGTTGGGTTATGATTTTGAAATCATCTACAAAAAAGGGAAGCAAAATGTTGTTACATATGCACTCTCAAGAAATGATGAGGATGTGGAAGCATTGATAGGTTTCATTTCTATCATCCAACCTAATTAGATAACTAAAGCAAGGGATGAATGGAAGAATAATGAAGAGGTGTGGACACTCATTCAAAATTCACAAAAAGATCCCAATATATCTGATACATTTATGTAGAAAAATTATTCATTATGGTACAAAGATCGCTTATATCTTTGTAATAATTAACATCTCAAACAAAATATTATTTTCAAATTGCACACCTCCCCCTTAGGAGGGCACTCAGAATTTTTAAAAATTTACCACATGGTCAAGAAGGAATTTTTTGGGTTGGCCTTCAATCTAATATTCAGAAGTTTGTGGCATAATATTTGGTTTTCCAACAAAAAAGGTTGAGACAATTAAGAGCCTAGGTCTATTACAACCTTTAGTCATTCCAAGTTAGCATTGGGAGGAGGTCTTAATGGATTTTATCACGGGATTACCCAATTCTAAAAGAAAGAGTGTCATCATGGTGGTAGTTGATAGACTTACCAAGTATGTACACTTTATTGAATTATCTCATCTTTTTAAATCTAGTACAATTGATACTGCATTTACGGAAACAATTCAAAAACTACATGGAAACCCAAATATTATTGTAAGTGATAGAGATACCATTTTGACTGGAAATTTTTGGATGGAATTATTTTCTTGTCTTTGTACTCAATTAGCTGATACCTCATCTTATCATCCTCAATCTAACAAGCAAATTGAGATAGTGAACAAATGTTTGGAAGGATGTCTTCCTTGCTAATTTGTATCTGATAAACAAACACAATGGGTCAAGTGGTTACCTTTAGCTAAACGGTGTTATAACAATTCCTTCAATCCTGCAACACAAATTACCCCATTTATGGCACTTTATGGATATCATCCACCATCCATCACATCATCTTTAAGAGAAAATTCTAAGGTTCAAACAATGGGATATCACATCGAGCATCAACAACAAGTTCTCCAACTCTTAAAGGATAACCTCACTCTCGAGCATAATTGAATGAAACAATGGGAAAATCATCATCTCAGTGAAAGAAGTTTTGATGTAGGCAATTGGGTATTTTTACAACTACAGCCATACAAACAAACGTCCCTTAAGAAAGATAAGAAGGATAATAAATTATCACCCAAGTACTATGGTTCTTACAAGGTGTTGCAAATGATTGGTACTATTGCATACAAATTGGATATGCCTCCATATTCTCAACTACACCCAGTTTTACATGTTTCATGCTTAAAGAAGGTTATTGGTGACAAGTTCCCAGTTCAAACAGTGTTGCCAAAACTTGACGAAGAAGGAAAAATCATATTTGAGCCTGAAGCAGTCACGGAAACAAGATGTTGACAACTACGGAATCGATTAATTTCAGAGTATCTTATTAAGTGGAAGAACTTACCCGTTGAATATTCCACATAGTAGGATGAAAATTTTATACATAAGCATCCGGAACTACTCAAGCGTTGAGAACATTTTTTTGAAGTAGAGTGGCATGTTAGGTCCCTATAATACTAGTGTATCCCCCTTATTGTTATTGTTTTTGTATCCCCCTATTTTTATTGTTGTGCCCATTTATCCCCCATATTGTTATTGTTGTGCCCCATAGAAGCCCACTATTGTTATTATTGTTCCCTTACATTATTATTGTTATTTAGGCTCTGATTATATTGTGACCCCTTAGACTCATATATATATACCAAGGAGGTTTTATCATTTGAATCATCCAAGAATTTTTCATTTATGTGATGTAAAGGAGGTTTCCCCCTCGAAGAGGCTATTTCTCAAGTTGTTGATCTATATTTTCTTCTATTTTGTGAGTTGGTTGCATAACAGATTATATTGATGTACTAACCTTGGATGTGCAGCTACAAGTAGATCTACATCAACATACTTCTAATAACAAGCCAAGGTAATGATTTATATTGTGTAATTATATTTGATTGATCTAACAATTGCACATGTGTATGAGAGCACATAAGAAGAATCTAAAGGCCAGAAGAAATGAGGAAAATAATGGTGTTGTTATCATATGTAGTATCTCTTTGAAATCAACTCTCTTGGGGTTCTGAGTTTAAGCTAAGCCAAGTTTCAATTTGTGTTGCCTTCTAATTTGGAAGTGCTCATTTTTAAGCACTTGTGATTTTTATGTTTTCGTAGCACTCACATTTTTCTCATTTCACATTGCATATGAAGCCAATGTTAATATTATTTTTCTGTCAATTACAAATATATAAAGTTTTGTAAAATAAATTACATTTTTGGTTAAAAATGTACATTTTTTTCTCTTGGGTTTGGAATAGGGTAATAGTGGTTTTGGTTAAAAAATATTGGGCCTAAAGGCCCAATCTCCAAATATTTAACCAACCAATTCCAAGAGCTAGCCACGCAACACAAGGTAGCACCAAGACTGAACAGGGTATTAGTGGTTTTGGTAAAACAATATTGGGCCTAGGGGCCCAATCTCAAAGTATTTAACCAACCAAGTCCATGATCTAGACACACACCACAAGGTAGCACCAAGACTAAGCACCAAATATTGATGCACAAAGTCGAGCACCAAGCCACCAAGGGAGGAGCCCACAAGGAGCATTGTGTGCACAAAACGTTGGTAATTTTAGTGAATAGTGATGTATATATGCAGCAATATATCAAGTCCCCTTATCCATGTCCTATAAACCTCATGAAGAAAATATAAAATATATAAACACAATGCCTAAATGCTTATTTTAAAGGGTTTTGATTATTCGTATATCTAAGTGCCAACTCACAAATGTTTTTGTCAACATGTTGAGAAGGATCTCCAAGTTGAATCCTCAGGGTTTGTGATCATTTCCAAATGTTGAATGTCAAGTGTTAGTTAAGGGAGAAAATGATAAGTATTGTATACGATTCCAAATGAAAAATCCAAGTGTTAAGGTAGCAGGGTCAAGCTTTGACACTACAAACTACACACTATACATCAAGCCTAGTTAACCAAGCATCACAAAGTATGTATCCATCTAAACTTTAACACAAGGATAGCATAGTCATCGAGATTGTATTCTATTGAAATCAAAATTTGTTTGTTCTCTATAATCGATATTGTAAATGTTGAGTAGATTACAACATCATAAGAAGTTGATTGTGGACTTATCACACTAGGGAAATCAATGATTTTCATAGAGTATTGTCCCTACTTTCTACGCACAAACTATTCAAAAAATTAAGTTTTGACAGAACATCTAGTTTATACACAGATGGTCCAAATGTTAAAAGGTGTCAGAAAAAATTTCAAAACTTAACCACCAATAAAAGGTTTGTTTTTATGGTGAGAGTTAAGCACAAAGGAGGAGTTAAACCCTGGTATTTGTGACATGCCTTTAATTAAAAACTTGTCTATCATCGTCACTTTCTTCAAAAGTTACTTGATAAATTGGGAAAGTTCAACTCTCCTAAAATGTTAAGGGTATCCATGTGTCTAGGTCTGAAATAACTTCCAACATCTATTGGAGGTTTTGGGAAGCTGGAATACCTTAACATTTCGCTATGTGAATGCTTAAAAGAACTTCTGGATGAAACAATGCAACTCAGGAAACTCGAGCAGCTTAACACGAGAGAGTTTTCTTGGTTGAGAAAGTTTCCTAAATCAATTTCAAAACTGGGAAAAGTTTAACATTTCAAACTGGTTTCATTCAAGGATGAAGTATCCATTTCTAAATCTTTTTTGTTATCCTCTAAAGAAGCTATGAATGAACACTCAAGCAACATCTCTAAGGAAAATATTGAACAAGACCCTCTATAATGGAAACATTTGTTCTTAGCCTCTAGAAATAGTTGATGAAATAGATGGTTCAAGGATTGCTCAGAAAGACAATGATGCTTTTAATGAACCTTTATTTTATATATCCCAAATGCATTTGTCTCAGTTTTTGTAACTACTTCCATAAGAAGGAAACTATGACAAAGAACTGCAATAGGGTGTTGGAACAAGGGAAACAATGTTTAGCACTAATGGTGGACCAGTCCAGTTTATTTAGGAAATATTTACAACGTAGATATAAGGATATAGAAGGACAGATCCAATTTTGATGGCAAGCATATTCGAGTAGTATTTTCAAGCACAAAATCTAGTTGTAGAAGATCAACATTAATGATGGAATTATTTGTAAATAACAAACTTTTATGATAAGTTTGATTACAAAAATCACTCGATAACAGGTGGAGCATGCTATTGGAAAGGTTTTGATTACTTCAATAAATCTCTCATATTTTCGTGAAACTAATCACACTGCTATATTTTTGCGTAGTGCTAGTTATGAGTCAGCAGATTCTAGTGCCTGAGATCAAGGGATAGGATAAGTGGTTCGAGATTATCTTGCAAAGGCAACACATCAACAGTTGATTCAATAAAGAATCGAAATCAGGGACTAAAAGCCAACAAAACATATGAACAAGATCAACCTAAAGTGATATCTATTTCATGAAGGTAATAATCTAATAACAGATTGCACATGAGATATCTTTATTTTAAATTTACTATTATTGATATTTGTTATATTTATCTTTATGAAAAAAGACACTATATATTTTTGAAAAAATATGCCTTGTAATTTTCCTATTCAAAACAATATTGTTGTGTTTCTAAACCAATACTTGGGAACTTTTTGGTTTACATGACTCCATGCCCAATGGTATTATTTTCTCTCCCAACCAACCACATTCAAACAATTACACATTTTACCAAAGATCTGGCCACTGATCTAAGCACACAATCAGTTTTTGAAGTGACATTGACCAGCTAAGTTGTAGAGAGATCCCTCTCTGGATTGGAAGGGCCAACTTTCGATCTAAAATATTGGTTCAATGTTACCTTTGGTTTTTCCTCTCACAGCCAGGAAAATTACAAAGTGATAAAAAGTGCAATATAGAACATATAGGGCACAACATGGATATGAAGAGGAAAGATCAATTGATCAATTAGGAGAGGAAGGCCCTTTGGATTGGATGGACACCTTGAGAAGTATCAGGACTGAAATAAGGAGTTGTAAGGTCGGCAATGAAAGTCTTTTCAAAGCCTAAGAGAGGAAAGAATAAAGGAATGTGGTCATATTCCAAAGCCTCTCAGACTTACAGAGGCAAAAGAAGCATGAGTTGGGAGCTAGCCATAGAGGTAGGAAAAATTCCACAAAACAAGAAGAAAAGACTAATGGAGCATATGAGAGCAGATCCAAGAAAATCCATACATTGTCAAGTGAGGAAATCGTAAGAGGGGGTACTCAATTGGGCATTCTAGAAACAAAGGCAAGCCACCACAGGGAACGATCCAATGATGCTAATAGACACCATCATCATCATCATTATGACAAGGGAAAAAGGAAGGAGTGTGTACCAGAAGAATTCAAGAAGGACAAACCTCCTACATTCAGTTGTGAGATGGAGAAGGTACAAGCTATTGAAGCATGGCTACTCGGGATGAAGAAAATCCTTAGAGTACACAACTACTTTGAGAACATGAAGGCAAGAGTGACCACTTTCAATCTAAAAGGAAAGGCGGACATATAGTGGGAGGATTTGAAGAACGTGATGAACATAAGGGAGGAAGGGTTGTCTTGAAATGAGTTTGAAAAATAATTCAAAAGAAACCTATCTAAAAGGTATTTTGATGGAAAATCCAATGAGTTCTGTGAACTTAAATTAGGGAAAATATTTGATGAGGAGCATATTAGAAAATTCTTAGAGTTGCTACAGTATGTGCCTTACCTCAAGGAGGAAAAGGAAAAAGTTCAAAGATTTATCAATTGGATGCCACATTCCTTCAAGGACATAATCAAAATTTATAAGACATGGACCCTGGAGGACACAGTCAAAAAGTTAAAGCATTTTTATGAACAATCTAGGAGCAGGCCAAAGCTTAAGGCCAATTTGAAGGCAAGGGGTATCTTCAAATTTAAAGGAGGAAAGCACGGAAATTTAGGGCAATATCTTGGGAAAAGGCAAGAAGCCTCACCACTAATAAGGATGAGACTTAGCGCAAGTTCAGCGCTGGTAATGAAGGATGACCTGCCCAAGCTATAGGAAATGTGTTCAAAGGGTACGAAACATGACCCTCTAAGTGTTGGATTTGAGGGGAGAATAATCTAAGAAAGGATTTCCCATAATTTAAGAATGATGGCTCAAATTTGTACAACTTTTAGAGAGCCAAGATAGTTTGGGATGTTGCTCAGAATGTGCCTAGAGCCTATATGACTGTGGAAAATAGGAAAGTTCGTTGTTAAGCATCAATTGTTGAGATGGATGATTAGCTGCGGGTAGTATGCCCATTTTGCTATTGTTTGAAGCAGTGTAAATAACTTGTAAACGAATTATATAGAAGTTAATTTTAATTTTAGTAATTTGTTGGGTAAAGAACTAAGTGAAACTGTGGAGAGGGCTGAGGTTGACATTTCACTCATGAAAATCTGGAAATTATCGAAACCTCAAGGGCATTGATTTGTTGATATTGTGGAATGTTATGTATTATGTGTTTCACGATTAATTTCATGCTCATTTTATGATTTGGTTGTTGATTTATGCATAGCCATGATACCTTATTTATGGTTTGTATTATTATTTTAAACTTTTGTGATTATTTATTTTTCTCTTGTTGTCACCTTTTATGCCTTGTGTCGAGGGGCGAAGTCTTGGGAAATTTGTTGGGTTTGGAAGCAAGGTGATGGAATCCCAATAAGAGAAGTAAAGACCGAATGAATCCCATTACATGAATGAAGGGTAATTGAAGGTGGGAAGGAAGAGTGTAACAACCAACCAGGTTGGTTGGGTCCATGGGAATCAATGGATAGTGATAGAACAATCATGAGAATGGTGTAGACAAAGGGAAGTTTCATAAAATTTGAAAGCTATAAATATATGTGAAAATATATTCTTATATTAGGATGCAGTAAAGGAACAACAGTGTTGCATGGTATGATAGGATTCTGGTAGAGAACCATCATAGTAGCGGAATAAGAAAGTCATCCTTAAAAATATGATTATGTGGGTGGCAGGAATTGCAATTGCCACGATTAAGTGACCTAATAAGGCTACCCAAGGAGCTTCAGGCAACCTGGAATGGCCAAGTGTGTTGGTTTAGTCCATTGAATAATGGACAGTGATATGGCATCCATGAGAATGGTGCAAAGGATGTTCTCTCAACATTGACCTTATTAACATATGTATATATGTGTTGAGTCCATAAACATGCTAACAAATAAATGATTTTATGAAACTCTAATGTGATTGATAGGTTATTATAAGTGATCATCCTCGTGAATGAATGAATGATCATGCTTCCAAGTCATATTGTGGGGACTAGATTCATGGAGAAATTGGCTCATGAGGGTATGTTTACATTCGTTACAACTTTTCTTACGATGAATATCATTAGGGGTATTATGCTATGATGTAGGGAGGACAATTGAATACCTATTTGTGTAAATATGGTTGGCTAAAAAGATGAACAACAACATCTTGAAGTTATCATAGTGTACAACAAAATCACCAAAAATTGAAAAAATAATTGTTGAAGGAGGGTTGATTTAATGGATTTTGTACCTATTGAATTGTTAGGCAAGAAACTGTGTATGTGAAAATTGAATGTAAATTAGTTGTAAATATAGATCTCACTCTGATCTATATTGTGGTTAAGCATATTTCCTTTTGTGTTCAGGAATCAAACATTGAGTACGATGTTTCTCCAAGGGGGTGTGGTTGGTGACAGCCCTTGGCTTATTCCCCTCTCGTAAACAATATAACTTATTCTATTAAAAATTTAAATGGTTGAGGAAATCAAGACATAGATTCCATAGTTTGAGGAAGGAAATTCCTTGGGAAAACAAGGAAATATAACAATTTAAATGACAACCAAGGAGGTTGGTCATTGTGCCTTAAATGGCGATTTGTGCTATTACTTCCAACAGAGAAAATAAGGACAAAGGCTATGAATTCCTTGGAAAACTGATATAATCTAAAGAGAAAAAATTTAATGAGAAAATGATATAACAGAGGAGAAGGTTGGATATGGCTAAAGGCATGCAAAGGTGAGTTTGCTATCAATTGTAAAAAAAATGTAATAGAAAGAAAAATCGAGCAGACCATGGGGATATAAGAAGGAAAGTGGCACAATCTCACTGGCTTGGAAAATTATGGCTTTACATGGAACCATAGACTATTGAGGCACAACACAAGGGAAGAAGGAATTTATACAATAGAGAGTCCATACTCTTCATGGATGAAATTACAAGGCATTTGAGTCATAAGAGGAGAGTGAAGAGAAACCATGAATAAATAAATAAAGAATTTTGAGGGAATTCTAGGTGGGCATGAAGGAGAAGGCATGGGGGAGAGATTTTTCTCTATGGCAGCACAACTGAAGAAAGCCAAGTGGACTTTTCATTCAAGAAAAATTAATAGTGAAGTGACTTGCCTTGAGGTTGAGGAAACCACTAAGAGGGGCTTGCCCAAGGTTTAATGAACCCACTGGGAAATTGGTAGATTGATGAACCTACTAGCCAAGAGGTGGATTCACTCAGATAATTGTAGAGTGTAGAAATTTTGAATAATTTAACACATATTCAACAGAGATTATCCTGATCATGCACTATTGCGGAAAACATACACAATACATAAGCTCCTCTACGTTGATCATCAATATAGCAGCATCAATAATAATAAATCAAGAGCATTCACACATTAACAAGTATGTATCCCGGGGAAAGCATCTCGCTAAAAACCCCAACTATCTGTATATTAATGATTGAGTCATGTAACATTACACAGCATAATACTTCTCACAAGTATCTCAACCTCTGTTACACACAATACAGCTCAGATCTGAATCAATCACTGGCTCAAATCTCCTTCGCTGCTTGCCTGCCTCCGCTGCTCAATACCTGCTCAAGAACTGATGATAATTCCAAGGCAACCACGTATTTACTTTGCAAAATCACGTGAGCACAAGCTACAATGTGGGCAAACTCATTGGCATACTCAATCCCCTGATTTGTGCAAGATCTGGTGCACAACTATAGTCACAACTGATAGCAATCTGATTCTCTAACACCTGTCCCTGCTGAACTGAACATGCACTGACATGCAACTGAGTTAACTGATGTATTCATTAGTTGTATTATGAGTTAATAACTTGTGAAATTAATTAATAACTAATTCACCCAACTCATCTCTAGTCTATTTGCCAGTTAGACTAAATACAACCAGTTTAACAAAGCTAAACTGAACACAACTCCATCAACTGAACCTCCAGTCCATTAAACTCAACTCACTTGAGTTCTAACTGAAGTCCTGCATGCAAATATTAGTCATCCCATAGGTAACCACGTATTTCCTTCTGGGATCTGCATGTACCACATCCGTAGCTCATCATGAAGTGCTCCAAGAGAATAAGACAAAGTTTATAGTCTAAATATTATTATGAGCTAATAATATTTGACTGTTCTATATTTAGACTGAGCAGTCACTCCGCTGTGGTGTCACTCCGCTGTGTTCTAAAAATAGAAGTCCATCTATTTTTTCCAACTTGATCAATCATCCATAAACAGCAACCTGCAATCCATAGACATGATCCATATGTCTAAAAATAGACATAGTCTAAAAATAGACTTGCGCCAAAAATAGCCTGCGGGCCCACTTAGTGAAGGCGACTCTTTTCACTAAGCTCCATCATCTTGTTGCAATCTCAACAAATCCTTCCTTATAATTGCATCACTCCTTGTATATATGAATATGCTGAGTGGATTTGTACCGAGCCTACCTCTTCAAGTTCGAATTTGAACGAAAACCCCGTGTTCTCTTCTGTAAAACTGCTTACTGGCCCTCCTATAGAAATCGCTGGAGGTTCTCTTGTAGAACTGTTACTGCTCCTGTAGAACCCAATAAGAGGAAGATTTCTGAAAACGACAAAGAGTGATGGTTTCGAGGCTCTGGAGGTAGTATGGAGCTCGCTGCAGCCGCAGGGACGATGATAAAATGGAAACAAAGGTGGTGAATAAGTTTGAGGAGTACTTATGTTCACTCGAGATATTTCAGGTGATGATGTGAGGTGGCAAAAAGGGTACGTTGCCATTATTTGGACCATTGATCCCCACTACTATGTCATCATGAGTCTTCATGTCCTTTGCCCGTAATCACTTCCCATTGTTTGCGTTGGAGTTCAAACATCCGCCACTACCTGTCTTTTAGGATTTTACGTGAGTTGACTAGATACACGTGGTGGATCTCCGGATGAGCGCAATCGAACTAGATGAGGGTGGCCAGTTAACTGGCCACCTTTCTGGTTTAATGCCAACCATTCCATTCGTTCATGCATTTTTTGAATTATATAGATGCAATAGAGGAGCGGGTTAGACACTTACCTGCAGGTCGAATGCTCGTGCTGCGGTGCTGCTAGGTTCTATTGTTGTTGCATGCTCGGATTTCAGTGCTGCATGCCTGTATCACTTTTGCTATATGCTCTTTGCTTCTTGATATGTGGTTCAGTTGCTTTGTACAAGTGCCCTTTAGCTGAATCTTGCTTTGGACATCTTCTGCATTCCTGTGGCTGCATCTATTTTGCTGCTGGAGCTTGATTTTAAGGGGATCAGCTGCTAGAGGAAATCCTTCCTGTAGATGCTTCTCCCTCTAAAATTTTAGTTGATGCTTGTGCTGGGAGCTCTGAGGATGCCACTGAAGATTCCAATGGCAATGGAGAGGGATTTGGTAAGCTGCAGGTGAGTTGTGGAGGTGCTATTCTTTTTATTTCCTTGTTTTTTTTTAAAACTGGTTTCTGTGTTTTTTCTGCAGGAAGGAAAGAAATCAATGGAAATGAAGTGGTGCAGGTGTGGGATGGATGGTCAGGATGGTGAATAGCTGTAGGATGGCCTACATGCTTTCCAGGAAAAACCCTCAACTCCTCAAACTGTTTGTAAAAGCTATTTCGGGCTCTCTATGATTTCTACAGGAGCCTCCTATAGAACACACAAGGTCTCCTGTAGGATGCACAGTCTTCAGGAAAAACACAGAGAGGTGGAAAAAAAGTCAGAAATGATGGAGAAGAGTATAGAGGATGTGTAATAGGCTTTGTGGCATGTCCCCTTGCTTCCTGTGGTCCATCTGTAACCTGCAATGCATTTTAAAAGTCAATTCCTCTTCCTTTTTTCTCTGTTATTTTTTGAAAAGACAACTAGGGCACCTCCAGGAGGTTTTCACCCTATTTGTCTGCCCTGGGCGCCTCCAAGGGAGGTTTTCACCCAGGGATCTTATGCTTTCTCTATTTTTTTCTTCTTTCCAACCCATTGACCGTCTCATGGAAGTTTTCAATCAATGAGCCAATCTGAGGCGCCTATAAGGAGGTTTTCACCTTAGATTTTTATTTTTCTCTTATTTTTCATTTTTTTTTGCTCTCTACCCTACCCTACTTGAAAAACAAAATCACTTTCAAGTATAAGAATACTTCCAATGGAGCCATGTGCACATCAAGATGATAGACAAAACGATGTGGAGGCTGGAAATGTATGTCTTGACATATATCCAGATTTCAGAGACCAAATGATTTGACTTTGAAGGGATCAAGCATAGTTGAGGAAGAGAGTGATGCTCAACTTAGTGACTATCTGGAACCATATCTCAATATAGTTGTGATGTCCTTGGCCCTTTTTCTGATCTAGGTCATTCTTCATGTCTTCTTCTACCATGACCTTCATATCTTCCTCTTTTTGTTGATTTTTCTCTTGACTACATGGAGGATTTGATGGTAACCATGAGGGAGCTCTCTCGATCTCTGATTTTGATGTCTTCTCTTCATCAAGTGCAACCCATGGTTCTTTGATCTTCTCTTTTGCATCTTCTTCTGCTGGATGTGGTCCTTCAATGATATCAATAATTTTATTTTTTTTTGCAATCCTCTTCTTGAGCTATGGTGAATACCATTGAACTCAAGAGGAGTTATTTGGAAGTGTTGTACAACAACTTTGTAAATGGGTTGAGCTATTTCATTTTGTGGGTTTGGAAAGGGTGGTACAGTTAGTCGAGTGGGAGTGTATATTTGAGATGGATGTGGATGGAGTTATGGTTGGGCAGGTGGTGGAAGCAGCAGAGCAGGAAGAAAGTGGTATTGGGGCCTCCATCCTTGATGAGATGCATTCCACTGAGGTTGCGGCTGAGCATAGGATTGAAATGAATGGGTGGCTGGTTGGGCATGATATTGAGATGTGAAGGACCAAGGAGGAGGCAAGGACCAAGAAGGATGGGCGGGGGGGCCCCAAGAAGGTATGGAGGTGACTTGGTTGGGGTTGTAGTATGCCTGAAATATCCCTGGCATCCCCTGCTGGTATGGTCTAGGTCCATGCGGCCCCCTTTGGTTTATGTAATAAATCTATTCAGTGACTCCTACGGCCCCTTGGTATACAGCTTTAAGTCCGGGCAAGGAAGGGCACTTATCTGTAGAATGATCTTCTTCATAGACTGAACAAACCCTTATAGAGTTCAATGGGCATTCATTCCTAGGAAGCCTCCTAGTGCATCTAGGGAAAAAAATGGCCAAAGCCCTCTCTGCTTCTTCTTGTTTCCTTTTGATATGTAAGGCATCCATTTTCATGGCAAGAATCTGCAGCATCTCACTCTTGAGGTCTTCCAGCATGCTTCCAATTTCACGTTTAATGGATGAATTGGAAGAAAAGGTACTCCTCCCAACATTTCTATTTTCAGCCATTGGCTCCAGAGGAATGTTTTCTTCTTCTTCTTCCCCTATAGGTTCTTCAAAAATGTCTGGCTATTACCTAAGGGTTTTTCTTGATTGCAGCCACCGAAGAAGAGAGAAGGTTGGCTGTGTGAAGCAGTGGGGGTGTTGGGCAAACATTTTCTTGAATTATCTCTATTCCTACAAGACATGAAAAGAAATCTTTTTGGTTGGTTTTTGTTTTTTCACTGATTGTACCTACAAAACTGAAATTGATTGAATAAACAAATTGCAACTAACTGAAATGAACTTGTTGAAATGAAGTTGCAGAATTGAAAAGGAAAGCAAATGAAATGCAGAACTGAAAGCAAAGAAATGACTAATCTACTTTTGTTGAAATGGAACTTGTAGAATTGAAAGGAAAGCAAGGAAATGACTAATCTACTTTTGCTGAAATGGAAATCGCAGAATTGAAAGGAAAGCAAGGAAATGACTAATCTACTTTTGTTGAAATGGAAATTGCAGAATTGAAAGGAAAGCAAGGAAATGCGGAAATTGAAAGAGACAACTACTCTACTTTTGCTGAAATAAACTACTTAGGAAAATGTTACAGTAGAAGATAGAAGAAAAGCAGTAATCACAAAATACTCTGACGCTTCCCGAGCAACAGCGCCAAAAAGTGGTGAGCACCAGTATTGCAGCAATAATGCTGCAACTCTTGGGGCTTTCTACTTTACTTTTATTAACCCGGTAGTTCGTAACAAACTTGAAAGCGACGGTGCTGTATGCACAAGTACTAGTTCTTACTGCAGGGTGTCACTTGGTCAGCTGGCGCAAGATCACTAGGAGCTCAAACCAACTTCTATGAATTCCAGAATAAGCTTTAAATGTGATGAAAGAAAGCTAACTCTACAGAGGCTATTCTATTTGCAGAAAGAGAAAGAAGACTAAAATGTGCAGTAAACCTAGCAAACCCTAATTTACCAACTAACCCTACTTTTGCAGAAAGAGAAATAAAAACCTATGCAATGAATGTCATTACCTACTGAAGAAGTAAACTACACCTATTCAAGCTATTTCTAGAAGGAAATGAGGAAAAATTGTCATTTTGGGATTTTTATGTATTTTATGTGAAATTGTTGTGCATGTAATTTATTCGTTTATGGATATGGCAGCGATTAGGTGGCGATGGGGGTCAACCTTGGGATCTACATAGGTGTAGAAAGGTGTGGAGGGGTCTTAAGAGGCTTCTGGCAACCCTCTGGAAGCTTTCCCTGCAATCGGACTTCAAAAAGTCACTCACAGGAAATTCTATAGAAGGCTGCAGGGGATCTATAGGAGGTTCTACAGGAGGATGCCGAGGGCTATTTTTAGAGGTTTTAAAGGTGGAAAAATGGTGGAAAAGGGGAGCTAAGGACTAGAGGGATGTGTGAAGGGGTCTGAAGTTCATCAAGGATGATTAAAAAGGAAAATGATGGTTGGATTTGTTCAAGATACGAGAGGAAAGCTTATGAGAAAAATGCAGGAATCAAGGCATATTTCTGAAGGGCTGTGAATTGACTTATTATGAGCAGAGATGTACTGTAAGAGAGCTGCAAATCAAAACACTGAACTGAGCAAGAAAAGAGCTAGTTGTACAAAAGAGACAGAACTATATCTCATGTTAACCTAAATTCTGACCTAGAAACATAAAATGCTGAATAATGCTATATGGAAAAGAATGCATGTAAAGAGATTTATCGCAGAAACATAAATGAGTATGGCAAAATGGATCTGAAGCAAAACATTAACCTCTGCATCAAATTGTAACACTAGAATTTGCATGGAGGAAGCAAAACTGTGTTTTTGTGGCAACAAGAGTGTCTTGGCCTCAGCTCATGGTCCCAAAGCGAAGAAAGGAGGTCAAGGCTCTATTGATGGCCTTTTTGTATCTTTCTCCTATCACTGTTTAACCTACTTCAGCAAACTGAACTAGAAACAGCTATGTAACTCATCAAAAGCAACCTATTTTAGCCAAGAAAAAACTATCTAACAACAACTAATTCATGAACTAAAACAAAAACATGTGAATACAAAACAAGAGGTGTCGAGCAGCTTGGGTTGAACCCTAACCCAAGAGCTTCAACCCTCTGGAAGAACTCAGTGTTGGCTCAGAAAATAATTCATCTCCATTATCAAAATAATAGTCACATTACATAAAACTGTCCACAAAAAGCAAGCTCGAAATGAGCTAAGTAAGAGCTGCAACAAAAGTGCGAAAATTTGACTAACATCCAACTAAACTACTAAGGCCCTAAGCCCCCCTATTTATACAACTGGAGCCCCAACAGCTCTCCTAAAATCAAGGAGGCTTGGCTCCCAAGACTAGAGATGGAAAACAGTTCTTCTTCACTTGCTCGACTACCCTTTTGATGCATTGATGTGGCTACTTGTGCTCCGAGCATTTTGAAGGAGGATTCAAAGTAGGGGGTCATAAATGTGGGGGACACCCTCCTACAAATCCTCTCCCTTGTTTTCCTCGAATATTGGCTGCCAAATGTTCATTAAACCTTGGACTTTGTCTCAAAACTGACCAAAAATCTGCATAAAGCATACATTAGACTTCATGGCATAATGACTAACCCAATTCACTCTATTAGCATAAATATAATAAAAAGCATGCAATAAAATAATGAGAATGGTGGATTAAGCTGAGTTAGGAGGCAAAATGAGCCCATATAATTACCCATTTATGGGGCTCATCACCAATGTCCCCTAAACTTCAAATGGGGTTAACCAATAATCCTATTAGGTGGTGTCTACTTCTAAATGGGACTGTTGACCACTACGTGTCAACTACCCATAGCAGTACACCCCCTTTTCTTCACAAAAGGGATAGCGCTTGATCGACGTGTTCATGCCATTCAACAGTCATCGTCAACCTTATCATATTATGTTGTAAACCCAGTTTGCATGTGTGAATTGTAAATAATCTTAGCAGAGCTGAGTCATGTATGAAAAATTGCCTAGGTGGATCTAATTTTCTAGTAATAATCTACGTTCCGGAAGGTTTTTTGTCTCACTGATCCATAATAGGCAGAGTTTTCCTTCAGCTTAACCCCAAAGCCGGAATGAATTTTGTTATTAAAATCTTAGGGGAATCCTAGTGCGTTGATCTGCTAGATTATAGTTGGACGCAAAACTAGGTGATCTATGAGGGTCTATGTCAAATGGGTTTTCCCCCTTCGGATGTAAAATTGTAAAAGTCATGATGTAAAGTGTCTTGAGAGTTAGGAAATGTTTTAATCCCCTCATAGGTCCTAAGTCCTAGGTGATTTTTCCAAAGGCTAAGTTCGAGGATCCATTTTAAAAAATAAAAATTAAAAAATTGTAAAAAATAAAAAATAAAATAAAAGATTAAATAATTAAAAATTAAAATAAAATAAATATAAAAAAATTAAAAATAAATAAATAAAAATAATAATAAAATTTAAAAATAATTAGCAATAAAAAAGATAAAATAAAAATCTTAAAAAATAATAAAATAATAATAAGTCAAGTTTTTGAGTAAATAAATGCAAAATTTCAATTTTTTAATATATTAAAATACATTTAAAAATTCGATGGATGAGATTAAAAGATATCTTGATCCTCATCAATGGTCGAGATCATTTTGACATGGATCACTCGAACTAGCCGTTGGGAATTTTTCCTTTAAATAGGGTGTTAAGGGTCATTTGAGATTAGATTAGACCTGAGAGTCTGGTGCTAAAGAAAGCTCTCTTGTAGTCATTTTTTGTGCAATAAAGAAAGTCTTTGGAGTTAAAAATCTTATTGGTGTTACTCTTCTGAAAGTGCTATAAGATGATTTATTTTTCTGCATAATTTTATTTTCAGCTATTGATTTTAGCTTGATGAAAATTGACTCAGGCACCGGTATCTTGTCTGATCTCTGGGGTTTGAATGATAGTTTAGATTCTAAAATATAATGGCAGGTATCTCCATTTGATCTGGATTTCACTATCGTTTTTCCCTCTATGTTAATAGTTGATTTTAAGCTGCGCAGGAAATCTTAGTTTTGAGTTTACCGGGCATTAAGGGAAGTTCTCGGCTGAACCAACCAACTCCTGGATTGCGTTTTCTGAAAGAGCCCAGCCAGTTCTTGATCTGGGGCTTATCATTTGAAATTTTTTATGAATGCATGAAGGGTTTTTCTAAAGCATCTCACATTAAATTAAAATTCTAAAAATATTTATGTGGCATAACGAAAAATCTGGCTATTTTAGAGCCTGCAGTTTGTGAATATTGTAATTATTTAGTTAGGGCTTTCAGTTTCGTTTCTTGCACATATTATTTTTGGGTTTTCTGTTCTTTGTCATTGCAGGTTGCAGGTACAGGCTTTGAGAATTTTTTTGGGTTTCTATCAGGCAATTTGGAGCAGGAAAGATTTAAATTTTTTTTTCTTCAGATTTCTGGACTGCAAGTTTGCAAACTGCCATATCCACACAGTCATCCTCAAATTCAGTTCCCAAATCTCTGCTCTTTGCGCTATTTAGAAGAATCAATTAAAATAGAGGGTTTTCTTAATGAATTTGCGTTATAGGTGGATTTGGGCATTATAGAACAAAGTCAATATTTTTTTTTTTAATGAACTGTAACCCCTGCTTGTTGCACTTAAATCCATTATTCGATCTGCAGCGTCTAGGGTTTTTCTGCCATTCTCATAGCTACCTGCCCACTCAACGCAGTCTTCAACTCAATTTTCTTTATTTGCCCTTCCTTTCTATGCATTTTTTATTGTCATTCCAATTTACACGCTGCCTCCTCTTGGATCTGCGCACTTCCATATTTGTATCAACCTCTTCGCAACTCCCATTCCTTCACCCAGCCACAGTGTCCTCCACAACTCCACTGCTCCGACCTGCAGATATCTCCATGCTCTCATCTGACTCACCATCGAACCAACGTGCTGCCAACTTGCATGCTTTCGCCGTCAGCTCCTTTCCATACCTGCAAAACCACTGGTAAATCCACGCCAACAGACTTCTCCTCCCCATTACGTCACCTGCACAACCTGCGCAACAAGCAAGCACACGACAGCAGCAGTCCATACTTCGATCTTCCGCAACCACCTTTGCTCTCCTCCGTAGCCTGCCCTCCTCACGCCATTTGACCTGCATATTGACAACGACAAGCAAAAGGGGATTGAATTTTTTTTTTATGCGTGGGTTACTTTCAGTCTTGTTACATGCGTTGAATATATGTATATTTTTATAGTTTAGCATAGTTAGTCTAGAATAATTTTCTCCTTAGCTTTATTTCATTTTAGTTTGTTTTGTTTTAATTTGAATGTAGGACTTTATAAAAATAAAATATATATATATATATAAAAGAAAATTTTCAAAGAGTTCCTTTTAATCTTCTTTTTTTTAAGAGTAGATTTTAACTTTGATTTAAATTTTTGTTTTGTTTTAAACTTCTAAATTCTTACTCAAAAAAAATACAAAAGAGGCAAGGACATTAGATTAGATATTAGATTTAATTTAGCTTTATTTGATTTTAGTTTCATTTCATTTTTAGCCAGAAAATGTTTAAGAAAAAAAAAGAGTTTAGTTTTATTTTATAAATTAAAAATCAAATAAAAAATATAAATTCATAAAAAGCATAAAAAGTTTTCCTTTTTTAGATTAGATCTTAGTTTTATTAAAATGTAGATTTGTTTAAAGTGATTATATATATATATATATATATATATATATATATATATTTGAAAAAATAAAATAAAAAATTGAGTTTCATTTTTTTAGTTTCGCTGTTATTTGTTTTACTTTATAAAAATAAAAAATAAAAAAATTCTCAATAACATAAAAAAGTAATCTTTAGACTTTTTATTTTGTTCTATAGTTTAGATTTTTATTTAGATTTAAGTTTCATTTATTTAGACTTTAGTTTTTGCTTAGCTTAGTCTTGTTTTATTAAATTTAGATTCAGTCTTGGCTCAAGGATTTGTCATGCTTGCTATATATCTTTTCTGCTAAGGCTAGAATTTTGATGTGGGATTAATATTTATCATTTTTTATGTGGTTAAACATGCTTAAATGTTCATTTGAAGATTAGCTATATGAAAGTGATTCTCTGGTTAGCATTTAAAATTACATGGTTATTTAAAGCTTTTAATCTTTCAAATTTTATTTGCTGGAATATGGTTAAGCCATCGAGCATTTATCGATTATCTCGCATTTAGTAAAGGTAAATCTTTGTTTGAGTTATTTGGTAGTAAATGATTGTTAATGAGTTCATATTTCTGCAAGCATTTGATCATTCAGTCATTAACCCCATAAGGCACTAGTCTATTAACTTAATAAAATCAAATAAGTGCTTATTTTCCCTCGTGTCTCCCAACCCAACTGGTCCACAGTTGGTCATCCATTGTTCCATAGGGTCTACCCCCCTTAGACGCGGGAGACAGGCTTAAACAGAGAGATTGGGGATCAGGGTGACAGCGCTCGGTTTGGGTGTTGTTGTGACAATTTGTGCGACAACATTTTTTGGCGCCATTGCCGGGGATACTTTATTCTCGGTGTTTCAACGAATTTTCATCATTCATCGTTCATCTTTCTATCATTCGTTTGAGACGGCGACGACAACATTTTTTGGTGCCGTTGTCAGGCACATTTTATTCTCAGCGTTTCAACGACATTCATCTTCTCATTTCTCATCATTCTTTATTTTTTCTCATCTCTCATTTGAGTTGGTAGATTCAATTTTTTTTGGCATCATTTGGATCTTATCTTTCGTCATATCGGTACCTACTCTTCGGTTCATTTCTTGTCTAGGTGGCGACTCGATTTCTTTTCATTTATTTCTCCCAGACAAAGAAGCCTCTCTCATATCAGCTTGTTTGTTGCTTTTTGGATCATAGAATTAGATTCATTATTCAAGTGGCGACTCCGCTTCTTTCATCTCTTGATTTTCTTGAGCAGAGATCTCTTTCTATCGTCCATTTGGTCCCTTATTATTCATCATGGATTATTCCTTTAAACCATGTCATTTTACTGATGATCTCCATGATATTCCGAAAGTGGCCATTTCTAAATTACCTTTGTTCTCAAGTGGTGATTTAGTCGTTGTTAAAAGGCATCTAGGCTTGTTTACTCGTATAATGATCATATATTGTAGACCCCCTCGGTATAATCATGAAGATGTTAAAATGTGCCTTTTTGTCCTTTCTTTAGAGGGTGATGCTTTGAATTGGTTTAACAATTGTCCTGAGGATTCTTTCACTTCTTTACAAGACATTGTCAATGCTTTTAAAGATAGATATGGTGATCCAGATAGCTCGCCTTGTGCCCCTAAAATTGTGCAACATAATGAAAGTAATCTTATGAAAGGTCCAGCTATCAATGAAAGATTTCAAGACAATTCTTCATATCAGAATGTGCCATCACTTGTACCATTGCAGATCAAATGCATGACAGTGGAAAAGCAGGGACAAATTGTAAAAACAGTGTTGACAATGAAAAGGAAGATCAGAAGCAAACTATACAAGAACTAATGCTGCTCGTAAAAAATATGGAGATCAATCAAACTAATTACGCCAATGATGTGAGAACTTTATGCGCCCACCTAGAAAAACATAATAGGGAGATGGAGATCATGCAAAATCAGCATGCTAAGGAAATTGAGGCCATGAAGACTAATCATGACACAGAAATTAGTTTTATGCAAAGCAAGTTATCTGGTTTAGAGGAAAATATGACGACCATGAAAGCTAATCATGATAGGGAAATTAATTCTATGCAAAACAAGTTATTAACTATGGATGAAGAAATGACTATCATGACATTCGATCATAATAATCAGTTGGCTACCATGCAAGAAAATCATAAGGAAGAGATAAACTCTATGCAGTATCGCTTGATGAACATAAAAGAAAAGAACGATAAAGTAATAAAAGATATGGAAGAAGAGAATGCCAGGGAAATCAATGCTATGAATGTTGAACACTCTAGTCAGATAGATGCCATTAAAATACAGGTTCAGAAGTTTCAACAATGGTCAGAGGATGAGAGAAACCAAGGAACGTCAATAGATCAGGAGCCTCCTTATCTATTACAACAAGCTCCATCATATTATGAGGTCCTTTGTTCCATTGAAAGTGGATAATTGAAGGGGACCTGGATAAAAGGGAAATTAATAATAAGGTTGATGCTCACATGGTTAATCCACCAGTCATAGAAGAACAAGTTATAACTCATGGCACCAGTGAGATTGATCCATCATCCTTTACAGGGCAGATGCAGAATGAAGAAAGACATGTCACGCATATCTTACATACTTCATGTGAGAGCTTTGAGGCAGAAAGTTCCACGTCATCAGTGATACAACCTGCCAGGAAGAAAAAGCGCAAGAGGAAGAAAATGAGAAGAAGATTTGATACATCAAACGGCCTCAAGCAACTTGATTTTCGAATAGGAAAGAGTCCCACCATATGCAGAATTGGACATGGCACATCCGACAAGTAGCCGATAGATTTGCCTTAAAACAGGCAAATGCTCAGTATACACTATATTGAACACATCTGATGCCATGGGGCATCCTCTGTATTTCTAACCCTACTCCTTGTTTTTTCAGCATTTTCATTTCTGTTTTAGGATTAGATTTACTTTTTAGTTAATAAATGAAGAGCTTATATCTTTCCAATGCTTAATGTTATATGATGATTTTTGGACGGATGCTACTTATGTTTTGTTGTGTGTTTCGTGGATGCAAATTCTAGATTCTCACATTCCTACAATGTAGCAACGTGTCCCCAAGTGGAGCCAAATGTTGACCACTACGTGTCAACTACCTGTAGCATTACACTCCCTTTTTTCGCAAAAGGGATACTGCTTGATCGATGTGTCCATGCCATTCGACTTCCATCATCAGCCCGATCGTATTGTTTTGTAAACCCAGTCTGCATGTATAAATTGTAAATAATCTTAACAGATCTGAGTCATGTATGTAAATTGCCTAGGTGGACTAATTTTCTAGTGATAATCTACGTTCTGGAAGGTTTTTTGTCTCACCGATCCATGATTGGCAGAGGTGTCCTTCAGCCTAACCCCAAAGCCGGAATGAATTTTGTCATTAGAATCTTAGAGGAATCTTAGTGTGTTAATCTGCTAGATTATATTTGGTCGCAAAACTGGGTGGTCTATGAGGGTCTATGTCAAATGGGTTTTCCCCCTTGAGATGTAAAACTATAAAAGTCATGATGTAAAGTGTCTTGAGGGTTAGAAAATGTTTTAATCCCCTCATAAGTCCTAAGTCCTAGGTCCCAGGTAATTTTTTCAAAGGCTAAGAAAGTTCTAGGATCCAAAAAATAAAAAAATTAAGAAATTAAAAAAATTAAATAAAATAATAATAAAAATTTAAAAATAAAAAAATAAAATTAAAAAATTTAAAAAAACAAAAAAATAATAAGTCAAATTTTTTTAGTAAATGAATGCACAATTTTAATTTTTTAATATATTAAAATGCATTTAAAGCATTCTACAGAGGAGATTAAAAGAAATATCCTCATCGACGGTCGAGATCATTTTGACATGGATCGCTCGAACTAGCCGTTGGGAATTTTTCCTTTAAATAGGGTGTTAGGGGTCATTTGAGATCAGATTCGATCTGTGAGTTTTGTGCTGAAGAAAGTTCTCTTGTGAACTTTTTCCGGTGCAAATAAAGAAATACTTTGGGGTTGAAATCTTGCTGGTGTTACTCTCCTGGAGTGCTGTGAGTTGTTTTGTTTTCTGCATAATTTTATTTTCAGCCATTAGTAATAGCTTGATGTAGAGTATTGTTGAACACAGGTATCTTGTTCACTTACTAGGGTTTGAATGGTAATATAATTTCTGAAATAATGGCAGGTATCTCCATTGCATTTGAAATTTAATACTATTTTTTCCCTCTTTATTGATGGTTGAAGTGAGTTGTGCATGAAACCCTTATTGAGAAAATCAGTGAGCATTTGGGGAAGTTCTCGGCTGAACCAGCCAACTCGCGCAAAGCATTTTCTCGTAGATCCCAGCCAGTTTCGATTCTGGGTCTGACATTTAAACTTTATTTTTTTCGAATTGCATGAGAAGTTTTCCGAGGTGCCTCACAGTAAATCTAAAGCTCTGAAAATATTTTTGTGGATCACTGACAAATCTGGCTATTGTAGAGTCATAAATCTGTAAATATTGTAGCTGGTTTGCAGGGTTTTAGTTTTAATCCTTGCTTATATATTTTCAGGGTGTTTTTCCATTGCAGGTTGCAGGTCTGAGAAGAAAATTTTGTGTGAAGGCAGATCTAGGCCCTGAAGGGTAAGATCTGGCCTCCGAACAATCTCTTGTAGGGTCATTATTTCTACAATCCATGGTTTTCAAATTTTTTTTATTTGAAGAAGAATCTGCAGGGATCTCGTAAATAAATCTGAGACAATATAATCTAGAATTTTTTGAGGGTTTCACTACTTTCTTTATTGCCTAGAATTATTTTTAAGCTTTGTGTTTTGTCCCTCAAGCATCTGTCTCAACCCTTTCTTTTCTCCTACGTATCACTCACGTAGCTCAAACCTTTCTACGTCCTCATCTCTCCACGTGTTCTCTATTTGCTATTTTTCCTTTCTTCCAGTCCTCTCTCCATCCCTGCATTTCTTCACCATTCTCAACGCAGCCCTGTCTATGCTTTCGCTGCCACTGGCTAAACCTGCAAACAAATCTTGTTCATTCATCAAAATGTGTGGCCCATTCCTGCGTATGCCTTCACCCGAGCACTGCTTCCCTCGCAGTCCTCGTCTACCTGTGCGTAGCTTCCAGCACGTTGCCCGCTCTACATATCTCCTAAATACGCTGCACACAATCTTCACATTGCTTTCCCTCTCTCCGTCAAGTTGCCACTGTGATTCGTTCACGCTCCTTGTGCCAATCTGTCCAACTTTCTTCATCCGTATACCTGTATATGCAATGAACAAAACTCAAAGCAATTCGATTTGTTTTTAGTCGCGTCTCATAATTTAGCTTTGGGTTAGTGCTTTAGAATTAAATTTTAACTTAGTTCAAAGATTTTCGGTTTTATTTTAGTTAGGTTTTGATTTATTCCATTTTAGTTTTGATAAGAGAATTTTAATTTTAAATTTAGATTTGGATTATATTTTAATAATTTCAAGCTTTGTTTACTTTAGTTTAGTTTAGATT
>APFE030642904.1:0-17670 GCA_000404065.3 Pinus taeda
TCAAAGGCATTTTCTGGAAGATATTGCATCTAAAAGGGGGTTTCTTCTGAAGATTGAATTATGGGCTATCAACTCCATCAAAGCCAAGTTACATCCAGTATTAGAAATTGAACTCACTGAAAGTTAATATCGGAGTTGAAGGAGTTGTGGATATCCTCCCATAAGATTTTCCTGTGCATGGAAGAAGATTTTTCACCCTTGAGGGCAAAATTTCCCTTGTATTGGTAGGCCAAATTTCTGGAGGTTTATCAATTGTATTGAGTTGAAATTTGTATTAGTCATTGTAGTTCGATTTATGAAGCTAAACAATTAATCCACAAGGGACAATTCATGCAAGAGAATTTCCAATAATTTGCATGGGACTAGTCAAGGGTTTTTAGATCCTTGGCACAACAAAGGTAGCAGAGGTTGTGGGAATTTCTATGTCCCAGATTGGAAACACTATTTATCATTGGATGACTGGTTGGATTCTATAGGAGGCTCGTGGGTTTTGAAGCTAAGTGTATTGGCAGTGATTTAGGTTGTATTTTATGGTAAGGTGTGTGCTAAACGTGTGTAATATTTATAGGTCATTTTTGTTTTCGGTGGAATGGCTTGCATATTGCTCCAAAAATAAAAATAAAATAAATAATTTTTTCAATAGAATTATAGTTTAATTAAAAATAAGGTAGGAGTTTATTGGGAGTAGTTTCCACGATTGCATTAAAAAAATGAGGAGAGAAGGAAGGCTAAGCCATAATGTCATCATTTTACTTTTGGAAACGCCTAAGGAATTAACATAGTATTACATTTGCTGGTCCTCTAGGCTGCAATACTTCAGTGGACCAAAAATGGAAACAACTTCCATATCATAAGCAAGAGCAAAACAATAGGATTGTCTTTTAGAAGATCCATACTATCCTTCAATATTCAAAGGATATCCGAAAGGAAGATGTAAGAAGCAAGTGTCTCTTTGAACTTGAATCCAAAAAGCAGAGAACAAAGTCAGAAGATGGCCTCCCACTGTGAGACACATTATACATAGTTTTATGTCTTAGAGAGAAATAAGATTGGAAAGGGTCAAGTTGGGCCTTGAAGCCATCCATGCTTACTTTGATAGAACCTAGGTTCCTGGAGTATTCTTGTGAAAGGGTTAAGCTCACATCTGCCAATTGTCTTAGTAAAATCTTAGCCTTAAGATAGCTACTACCGCCATACAATGAAGAAATCATGAGGAGGATTTTTTGAGTAATTGTAGGATCCCTCCGAGGATTGGAAAATGTCAACCTTCTTACTTTCTTTCAAAGGTGCAAAATTTTAGAAACCATGGAAAAATCCAGATTTGTTATACTTATGTTGGATCTAGAATGTGATGACTTAATCCATTAGATGCTCCAATGCTTTTGCACTAGCATTACAACATCTCATCCAGAAGTTTTCAAAACAAACATGCAAAAGATCATGTCCCTAATATTAGGAGAAGATAAGGTCATCTGCAAACAATTGAGGTCCAAATTGTTGGCCATTTGGAGGAAGGAGCTAATTTTATCACCTATTTCCTATGAACTAGTTGAGGGGTTGGTCAAATAGAACAACAAACTACTTAAAAGGAAGTTGACGAAGGAGGAACTAACAAGGATTTGTGGGGAAAACAAGAATGTACTAAGAAGGAAAAGCCTATGCTTTGTATGCAAGGGATCTTGGGCACTTAACCATTCATGTCCATGTGATAGGAAGGAGGCAACAAGGACAAAACCAGAGGAAATTATTTCAGGCCATGAGGATCCATCTAAAGGATTCAAGCAGTTAAGTACATATGGTGAGCAACAACACAATGTTGTTAAGAGAGACTTGCAGGACAAGCTTATGATAATCAGTCAGCGTGACAAAGTACATGGAGAAAAGAAGGAGATAATTATTCCTAACAGTATGGTAGATTCTTATCTCCAGGAGGGCGTCCATGAAGAGTATGAGAAACCAAGCGTAAATAAGAGTCCACCGGTGCATCCATGTTTGACAACCAAAGAGGATGGACAACAAATTTTCCCCACAGGTGGAGAAGGCCAAGAAGAAGATATTCAATGAGACTTAAATGAGAAGCCAGTGATGGTAAACTAGTATGATGAGCATGATCATAATGACCAACATGAAAAATATAGTATGCACGATGAGACATTTCTGGAGAGTCGGTCAAAGGTTCAAGCTAGAGATATGATAGTTGAGCATCTGGTGCAAACATATACAAAATAATTCAACAAGGCACCTTAATTGCCAGTAGAGTACTTTCGAGAAAATATCATGCATTTCAAGACATATCTTATGATGTTGAAGCAGAGAGTTTGGAAAGTTTGAGACACTTTCTTACACGAGAATATAAAACTTGAGGAGCTCATAAGGGTATGTGCTTAATCAATGGCCAAGTTGTCTAGTGTTGAGGAACGACTTAAATCCCTCTCAAGGCAACAATAGGAGTACAGTTGCGAGTTCCAGAAAAACCCTCTACAGGAATACATAAATAGGGCTTGCAACACTACCAACCTGCCTTTATACATTGAGGATAACAGGGTAGAGTACTAACGATTAAGGAACCCAACTCCTTGGGGATATTCCCACTCATCTTGTTGAAGGAAAGTGCCAAGTAAACTAAATTTCTGCAACTATGGAGTTCATTTAGAATAATTCCTTCCAATTGATTGTACGACAATTTGAGCTTCTTCATAGGAAAGAGGCGTCCCAACTATGGTGGGTTATGACTATGTAAAGAGTTGTTTGAAAGATCAAGTGAGTGGACAAATGACAAATTTCCAAGGTAAGAAGAAATGGAGCCACCTAGATTGACATAACTAAGGTTGAGGAAGACTACTCTATTTTGCAGTGAATGATGACCTACATGTAACAACAATCCAGTTGCACAAGGGGATTGCAAGACTCCAATCTTCCATGTAATGATAAAGATAATCTGAAATGATCTTCTTGAATTCCATCAGGGAGTTCTAATCATCTCAAAAAGAGTGAGTAGAGGAGGAGAGAGAAAAGATGAAGAGAAGAAAAAATATAACAAAAGAAAAACAGAGAGATCCCATAGTGCAATCCTATACGCCTCTTCAACACTCATGAAATGGGGATTAGGGGTTGTCTTGGAAAAAATTCCACATTCCACAAGAGGGAGGTGAAAATGCAGAGGAGATTTGCAACTCTATATGGTTTCTCGCAACTATTCATAAGAGGATTGAAGTGAAGACAAATTCGACGGGGGCAGAGTGGGTGATGGGGTGACAACACTATTACTACTATTTCACCATTTGGTTGATTGCATCCCTCATAATTGTGGTAGTGCTAGGCTTGTGGGAATTGAAATAATTTGAGGATATACTTACCAGCTAAACGATGGGACACACTAAGTACTCTGCATTGATTGAGGTAGGAGATTGATATGGTTGTCATAATGTGATGGGATTTAGTGTGAATGAAATCAGTGACAAAAACTGAAAGGTTCCTGGAAGGTGTGATTGGATTTATTATCACTAATCTGGTGGCAAATAGAGAGGGAAAGGTCACCATAAGGGAGTGAATAACTCCACAAAATCTAATCAAATCCACTTCACCCCCATCTCTTATCATAGCTGCAATTTGTCGTCTCCTCAAATGTTTGCTAGTATTATGTATGAGTAGAATTCCACCAAACCAAAATTCCAAGAACCTTTAATTCTCTAAGGCTTTGGAGTGTGAATGTTGACAGTGAAATGGAATTGTGGAAATTAAGGTGCATGAACAAGAAAAATGACACAAAGAAGCAATGTCGAAGTTACCTACTACCCTCTTCCCTTGGATTTGTCAGTGGCAATGATGACCTATTATCCTTTGCATGATGAATGCATTGTTTCATGAATGGGTAGAATCTTACCACAACAAAATTCCAAGTAGCTTTGATTCTTGAACACTAAAGCAAGAGAGTGTGAATGCTAACAATGAAATGGAATTGTGGAAATTATGGTGTGTGAACAAGAGTAATAGCACAAAGCAGTGGCATAGAAGCTACCTTCTACCCTCTTCCATTGGATCTGTTAGTGGCAATGACGACCTATTGTCCTTGTCATGCTGAATGCACTATTTCAGAAGAGAGATTGAGAGTTTTACATATATTGCAATGAATATGAAGAAAGTAATAGTGTATGAGATAGGTTTTGAGTTGTCTTGCACTATTTATAAGATATATGTTATTTACAAAATAGATTGAAAAATAAGATAGAAGTTTTACATATAGATGAATGTATTTAGATAAAGTAATTTGGATTTTATTTACAAAATAGATTGAAAAATAAGATAGAAATTTTACATGTAGTTGAATGTATATAGAACCGACATAGATTAATCTTAAATCCACATTTATTAAGCATTCAGGGGGATCAAATCTCTCACAGTACAAACCTCTTTTTTGAGTGAAAAACTTGAGGAAACGTTTACACCTCGAGATATTTGATCTCTCTGAGATTTTAATAGAACTGGAGTTAAGATGGATCTAGGTTGGTTTGATATATATAAGTTTGGTAGTTAAGAAAGTCTACTTGAAGCTTTGTTGTTGAATCATAAAACTTAATAGTCTCATCTGTTATACCTTAAAACCCAATAAGAATATATACCTGTCTTTACAGAGTCAATGATATTAAATATCCTCTGTTTAATTTTACTTTTAATGTTATCATTCAATATCCTAAATAAAACTCAAAAACAATTGTGTAAAGTATTCCATTGAATTTTCATGCAGAGGTTAAAACCAATAGTTGAGAAACTTCAATAAATTTTAATGCAGACAAAAAAATATAAAGAAAATCTAGGACTACATGCACCATATTTTTTTTTTCATGTTCACATTTCTCTTCACACTCAAAAGTAAAATTTCAAACATATAAAATAAAATGAATAACATACAAACAACCTGGAAAAATATAATCTTTGAAGCCTATGTAACAAAGTGAGCAAGGTTGTTTTTCCCAAGTTTTACTTGGAAGACATGCATCTCTAGAGCTATAAAGTCTTCGTGTGGGGTGTCTTTATTGAGTGGTTTTCTTTGCCAAATAAGATATGAAAATTGCTCAAAGTTATGATATTTGTTGTGGAAATTACGATTTATTTGGATCTACCTAAAAGCTTTTATTGCAATGAGTGTCTCACATTAGCAGTGAATACCTTTAAAAATGCTACATTAGAGAAGAATACCATGGGAAAAAACATAGGTTGTGAAAACCTGGCCCCAAAAACCTCCATGTGTAAATTTACTATTTTATCTCATTTTTTTTTTTAATTTAAATATTGTATGTAATTTGATGATTAGAGAAGCATGTCATGGGAAATATTATGTGTTGTGAAAAGCTGGAGCCCAAAAACCTCCATCTTTAATTTTTACAATTTTATCTCAATTTATTAAAATGATTAATTATTAATTATATGTTTTATTTTATTTTTTATTATTTTTTTAATGTAATTGGATCGTTAGAGAAGAATACCATGGGTGAAACCATGGATTGAAAAAACCTAGAGCCCAAAAACCTCTGGTAAATTTATTATTTTATCTCAAGTTACTTTTAACTTTTAATTATTTTTATTTTTTAATGTAATTTTACTAGGTCAAAATGTTTGCATAACACAATATATGTATACTTATGAGCCTGATATTTACACATATAACTACTACACATCTAATGCCTACATATCTACCCCATACTGCATCGTTGAGCACCTCTGGGCACAAAAATAAAAATAAAAAAATAAAGGTTAAATTTTAAGAAAAAGATGTCTTATGCAATAGAAATAATTTCAATCATAGAAATTATTTATTCTCATTTCCCATTGTATTTTTAATCATTTTAATCATAGAAAGTATGTTTTGGGCATGGAATCCCCCCAAGGCATGTTTTGGGGCTTAAAGCCCAAGTTTTGACCAAATCTTGTTGTAAAAGCTCCCGAATTGCGAGTGCGGGGTGAAAAAGTATGATAGAGTCACAGGGTTGCCTGCCCTAGTTTTGTAATGTAATGCCAGCTGGATAGACCTATCCATGGTCCGCAAACCATGGGATTGTATAAATAGAGTGAGGCTCTAAGTGTAAAAGATAACTAATAACGAAGAATGAAGATGAAAGGATGAGAAGTCTAAGTGATTGAGTCAAAGTGTAAAGTGTGTTTGTGGGTCGTAGAGTAGGAGAAGGCTCTGCAGCTATGTGTGCAGAGACCTAGTAGTCCATAGGGTGTCACAGATGACAATATAAATAAGGCAACGTTGGTCAGCGCTTTGCAGGATCACGTGCTGACCTGGTACATTAAGCATTCCAATGACAATCCGAAAGCAGGGATAACAAATACCCAAGCTGCACTAAATAAGGAATTTAGCAGGCCAAAATCGGAGGCACAGTTGATCATTGGATTCAAGGAAATCACAACGCTACCAGGAAAAACCCCGTGGGATTTGGATCAAATACTGAAGTGCACAATTCACAAAGCAAACATGACATTAACAGATGGGAAACACTGCGAATGGTTTGTAGCATCATTAACGCCGCATCTGCGAAACGCAATGTCACAACAAAGTCTAACCACTTAGGCTGAGGCTTTGGAGGTCGCGATGAGATTGCACGAGACTGCAATACAAGATCCTAACCTGGGAGTCCAATAGATTCATGCGCAGTTGAAAAACTTGTGCCTCGAGATGCAGAGTTTGAAATAAGATAGGATGACTCATCTAGAAGTCCCTACCCAATCTACATCTGTGAAGCCCTGAAGCTTCACTCCTTCTGTCTGTCTGTACCAAAATCCATATTGAGATGTGCCTCTGAGGTATCTTAGCACATGCTTCGCTTGCTTCCAAAACAACTTGGTAGGTTGAACCATAGCTTGACTCAGCTGGTTCATCGCAAAGCACAAATCTGGTCGTGTGTTCACTAAATACATGAATGAACCCATAAGCTACCGATAAATAGTAGCAGCTACTACCTCACCTGAAGTAGCATCCTCCTTCCTCTAGTTACCTACTAGCGGAGTCTGCGTGGACTTGCACTTCTCCATGTGGAATCTCCTGAGTATCTTATTGGCATACTTGCCTTGAGACACAAACACTTCCCCATCCTTCTGCCACACTTCCATGCCTAGAAAGTAGTGCATAAGACCCACGTCTTTCATCTCGAACTCCCTTGCAAGGTCCTCCTTGCAAGACTTGATCAACTGATCATCACCTGTCAATATAAGATCATCAACATAAAGAACAATGATCAATGACTTACCTTCTACCATGATGTGGTAAAGGTTTGCTTTCGCTTCACTCTTTGTGAAGCCCAACCCGGTGAAATAGTTGTCGATCCTGGTGTACCAAACACGAGGTGCTTGCTTCAGCCCATACAAATATCTCTTGAGTCAGCACACATGCGACTCTCGATCGAAGGTCTCAAATCCTTTCATCTTCTCTATGTACACCTCTTCCTCAATGTTACCATTGAGGAACGCAGTCTTCACATCCATTTGATGGATCATACAACCCATATAAGCTAATAGTGCCAACATCGATCTGATAGATGAGTACATTGCTATAGGAGAAAAAGTCTCATCATATTCGATCCCCTCGACCTGTGAGAAACCAGGCGAAAAAAACATTGCCTTATGTTTCTCCACACTGCCATCAGCTGCTTGCTTTACCTTGTAAAGCCATCGAGAACTCACTACTGACTTGTCCTTCGGTCTTGGGACAACATCCCAAACACTGTTACGAACTATGGAGTCGTACTCCTCCACCATAGCATCAACCCAGACTGGTTGCTGCACTGCTTCCTCAAAGGAAGATGGTTCAGTCTCTACACACTCCCCAACCAGGGCAATGTAAACAGTGTATCGCTTGGGTGATCTCCTCTATCTACGCTAAGAGGATGGTTGTCCCACATTCTCTCTCACATCCATCACCAATCTGAAACTTCCCTTGAGCATTTCCGCCAATCTCTGGTAGACTCTGCATGAGTGGCTGTCTCCACTCCTGGATCCTCTTCATGTGGCTGCTTCGCATCAGTCTGAGGCTCCTCCTCCTTAGGAAATAAAAGTTCCTCCTCTGCATACAACTTGAGCTCCCTCTTAAGGGAAACTCACATTGCCTTCTGCTCGTCGAACTTTAGATCTGTGCGTACCACTGTCCTCTGACTGATAGGAAAGAACACCTGATAGTTGTGGGGTATATCAGTGTATCCCACAAGTATCCACAACTCAGCTGCTAGCTCTAGCTTCTTCCAGGCATCTTTGGTCACATGGCAATAGACCGATGATCCAAAGATCCTGAAGTGATTCACATCTAGTCTCTTCACAAAAAAAGCCT
The DNA here is from genome assembly GCA_000404065.3 of Pinus taeda. NCBI lineage: Eukaryota > Viridiplantae > Streptophyta > Pinopsida > Pinales > Pinaceae > Pinus > Pinus taeda. The sequence continues at coordinate 8,324 of APFE030642904.1, forward strand.
CCACTAGTGTCTTCATCCCCAGTATACGATGCAAACTTCTATTCTGCAAGTATACTGTTGTATTGCATGCCTCAGCCGACAAATGAAGTGGTAGGATTTGGTCATGCAGCATCACCCGAGCTGCTCCCACAATCGATATATTCTTCCTTTCAGCCACCACATTCTGCTGTGGGTTATGGGGTGTCGTCAACTCCCGTTTAATTCCTTCTACTGCATAGAAGTCCTTAAACTATTGGGAGACATACTCTCCACCATTGTCGCTTTGCAAGGTCCTTATTTTCTTTCCATATTCCTTCTCAACCAAGGCTTTGAACTCACAAAACCTTGAGAAGGTTTGATCCTTCTTCTTCATGAAGTAGATCCAACATCTACGAGAAAAATCATCAATAAAAATAACATAGTACCTTTGTTTAGTGGTGGAGGCTGTCGAGAATGGTCCACACACATTTGTATGAACTTTCTCTAGTATTGCTCTAGCTCGACTATCTCGATCCTGGAAGGAAGATTTTGCATGCTTACCCAAGGTACAACCTTTGCATGTATCCAATTGCTCTAGTTTACCCTTGGGAAGTCCGGTAGAAATCTGTTGCATGATCTTCAAGGTCCCATGGTGCAAGTGACCTAATCTTCTATGCCATATCTCGCCAACATCTTGGCTCTGCACCAACTCTGCTTTGGAACTCAATGCAACACAGTCGTCTACCTCTTGCTTGTAGAGATTCTTTACTCGAATCCCAATCCTCTTGGTCTGTCCATTACCGATATGCCTCAGGAATGCCTTTCCTTTACTAAAGACTACATCATAACCTTTGTCTTCCAACATAACGACGAACACAAGATTCTTCTTCAGACCAGGCACATACTTTACATCAGTTAGGGTGAGAGGAGCTCCATGCTCCCTCTGAAACACAACCGTACCTTCACTTGAAACATGATACTTTCCATCATCGCCCATCTCTATGCGCATCTAGAAATCCTTCTCCTCCAAGGTACTGAAAAGACTCTTGTTGTCAGTCATGTGGAATGAGGCTCCACTGTCCAGGTACCAAACACAACCCACCATCGATGAAACCATGCATGCGATGAGGGTGAAATCCAATTCGAACTGTGAGGCTAGTGCCTCACCATCTGATCCTTTCGTGGATCCCTTCTTGGATTTCTTTTGTAGACAAAGCGTAGCATAATGGCCCACCTCATGACAATGAAAGCATCACACTTTCGATTTGTCAATCTTCTTCGCACCATGGGAAGAACTCGATTTGGAATGGGAAGCCTTCCCCTTTCCTTTCCTCGCCTTACTCACTAAGGCTAGATTTTCTTCATCATCTTGCTTTGATGAAGAACCATCTCTGGTGCTTCTCCTTATGTCCTCCTCCATGAGATCCGACCAAAGTCGTTCCCAATCTGGCAGTTTCTCTCTTCTATTTACCGAGTCTTGGTAGCTTTTCTAGCTCTTAGGAAGACCGAGGAGAGCAAGACTCACCATGTCATCATTGGCTGTTGTGATTCCTACACTTCCAAGCTCATCCCTGCAGGTGGTGAGCTTGTTCAGATATGTAGAGATCGGGTCTCCCTTTACACACTTGATTTTCTGAAGCTTGTCTTTCAGCACCAGCTTCCTCTGATCGTTGTTGTTCTGATATAGATCCTTCAATATTTTCCACATTGAAAACGATGTCTCCTTCCCATGGAGACTCGAGACAATGTGGTCTCGAACTCCCTCCAGAAGGATCCTCCTCGCTCTAGCCACACATTTCTTCCATTCTACCAATTCTTGGGCATCAACAACTCCTGGCTTGGGGACTTCTTGATCAATGAAGTCCTTCAAACTGTTTTCCTCTAATACCACTTCCATGAGATCCTTCCAGGCTATATAATTTGAGCTGCCATCAAGGACATACTCGAGTCTCAAACCGTTGAACACCATTGATGAAATTTGAGATGTGATAAGAATTCAATTTCTATAATCAGGAGCTTCAAACTTAGAACTTATCCCTTCTTTATATACTGTTCTTCGCTTTAATCACCTTTGCTCTGATACCATGTAGAATTTCCCACTATAGATCACCTGATGATGCAATATACTAAAGAAAAATACTTGATCTACTTCTACAAAAAAACTTGTGGAAGCTTAATCCATTTTAAGCAAGATCAAATAGAACACATATAACAGAGAATGAAAAATCAATCACACATGAACACATAAGAATACTCTGGGTAAAGCCTCAGCTAGAAGCCCCACTATCTGTATTATCATACAAGTGGAAATATCTTCGGATTACACAAAGATTTAGCTCACAAGCTATTCAGCTCTTAGTACAATCCCTCACTACTGCTCATAGACAGAATAAAAAACACATATGCCTTCCTTCAGTCCTCCAAGCCTCCTATTTCCTTGTGCAGTTTCTCCTGGGTTCTCCAGCTGCAACCTATGTGATTCTCACCTCACACACAACACACCAAACGCAGAAGTAACTGCGCAATCTCCAAGGAAAGAATTCTTTCTCCATGCAAGAGATATTCTCAATGGAATATTCCTATAACTAATAGTACATTGTCCCATCCTTTCATCTCAACTGGATCTTTGACTGAACTGACATGCATGAGTTATATATGAGAGAATATTCAGTTATATGAAGTATAGTAGTTACATGCATGCATGCATTAACTAATTGATCTCACAATCAATTCCACAAAATGTTGGAACTAATCTAACTGGACTTAACTCAGCTGATTGAGCTAACTAATTACAACTCAAAGTAAAACTCATCATGATCTCCTTAATTTAGGGATAACTTCCTCAATCAAAGGGATAACTGTTGCATGTCTTCACATAGACTTCATGTTTTATTTTCTTCAACTAATTAACTCAATATGAGTTAATTAATTATTTTTCAAATAGATGCTAAGATCAAATTCCAATTTTAATTCTCAATTTTAGTTCAGGGACTAACTAAAATTGGAATGTATCCCAAAATTCTATTTATAGCAATGCTATTTTTTGCACTTCTATATTTAGCATTTCTTGTTGCTATTTTCAACATAAATGCCATCTATTACAGAAGTATATGCAGAACTCCCAGCAGTTGTTCTGTAATTTCTATGGGTCAGTAGGCCATGATGAGCGCACCTGTAGAAGTTATGAACTGATGATGGATCGAACTCCTACCTACAGAGTTCAGGCCGAAACACGGGCCCTCGATCAAAATGCAGGAATGGCACGCACTGGATTTCAGGGGCGCGGACAAGGCCGAGGAGGAATGGGACCAGGAAGAGGTCGTGGATAGCTCATATTTTACAATAGCGGAGGACTGGGGCATTATGCCCGCGATTGTACAAATCCAATGAGAACATCATGCTTATATTGTACGCAATTTGATCATGAGACGACGGATTGTCCCACACTCATATCAAGGTTGCGCGATAAAGGATCACTCCAGCCTCCCCCGACTCAAAACTTGCAAATGATGAGGTCTGAGCCACGCGAGGAAGACCCTAATGTAAATATCGTGTTCCGGAGTAGTATTAAGATAGGGGATGACAAAGGCAAGCAACCTGAAGAAAGTACCTAGGTTCGCAAAGCTCCAATGAAGGAACCAAAATTTGATTTGGAGCGCGCTAAGGAGACCTTCATGGAAGCTAAGAGGAGTTGCTGCGTGATAGCAAGGCTGTGAAGGGGCTACAAGGACTCATAACTAGATGCGCTGGGACTACGCCAGGAGAACCGTGCATAGTTTGGAAGCTCGAGAAGCACACGACACGAACCGGAAGGGAGATGAGATTGACCACACAGATCGGGGAATATGAGATGAATCAAGTGATTCTCAATCTAGAATCAGACGGGAATGTTCTGCCAAAACAGACATGGGAGCTCATGGGCAAGCCTGCGTTGCAATGATCTCCTATCCAACTACGAATGGAAAACCAACAAAAGATCCTATCTAAAGGGAGACTGTAGGGAATCACAGTAAATATCAAAGTAGCAAGCGCGCTAGCAGATTTCGAAGTGATAGAGATTGTTGATGACAACAATCCCTACCCCGCGCTACTGGGAATAGATTGGGCCATTAACATGAATGGATTGATAAATTTAAAGAAGCACAAGATGATTTTTGAGAAAAGGTCACTATACATAGTGGCACCTTTAGACCCTGCGGAAGGATCGTGCTACACAGAGCCCGTGCATGACTACGACAACGACGTCAATCTAGACTGCATCTACAAGATAATTGCGTGCGAGCAAGACTGGGTAAATCCAACCGCGGATGGTCGAATCTCATGGGAGCATGAAAGCTCCTGTACATTCGATTCTGGCGAAGAGATAGAATGATGGCAGAACTGGTTACACGAGGTAACCACGGTCAACTGTAAGATGATGACGAGATCGATGTGATGTGTAACAACAGAGATAAGGAATCTGCCTACGTATGATGGGTTAGGTGAAGTGGATGGGTTCCTAAAAAAAATTGAAAGAGAAGTGTCGCAGCAGCAACGCTTCGATGCTTTGAAATGGGTATTGCATGCTAGGCTCGCAAGTTGGTGGGGTACGTACAAGAAGAGCTTTGAGGACTAGCGCGATTCTCGAACGATGATGTGCATACGGTTTGGGAAGCCTCAGATGCGGTTAAAAGACAAGTATGACAAACGAAACGACCCACGTGGCCACCTTTCTAGGTGGATACAAGCATATGGTGTGAAACATGTGGGAATGAACATAGTCATTGCGGTAGGAGACACAATCTGTAAGGGGGCGTGGGAAAGACAAGGGTGTGAACGACCCCTCCGATTAAAACCGTGGAGTACGAAAAGACCAGGTGCGCAGAAGCGAAGAGTCACAAGGTCCGCAACCGCGCACGCGAGGTAGCGTTGCCACGTGTGTTGACCAGAAAGTGACCATTGAAGTCACTATTCACGATGGGATGCTCGACTTGAGGCCAAATGGAGTGGGCAGCAGGCATTTAAGACGCAATTTATGGGTAAGATTTGGAAAACTTTTCCACCAAGGGAGCATTAATGAATCGGATTTGGGGGGAATGGTCGAATTCAAATTCAAAAAGCGCTATAAAATACAAAGGGCTTCCCAACAAACAAAACTTGGTCATTTGCGAATTGAGCCATTGAGCAAAGCCTTGATTGTTGTGGGCCGAGTTTCGATTGAGCCCTTGAGTTCGACAGTGCTAGATTCCTAGACAAACACGATGGCAATAGCTGCACACGTTATGGACATAACTGAAATGACCACCAAAGAGGCCACGCAGGCCCTCACTGTGGGGGATGCTCCAGAAGGTGTAGGGATTGTGGCAGAAATCCCGAAATCACCGCGCAGGCCAAGACCCAAGAAGGACAAACAAGCAATGGTCCCCATACGTGTGTCCCCGCAAAACCCATTACGCACCAAGCTAACAATGAAGGACAAGGGGAAAGTCGTCACCATCATGACTGATGAAGAAGAAGAAGACCTGGAGGACCTAATTATCACAAAAGACGAGAATGAAGGCATGGAGGAGGAAACTCAGCTTGTGCACCCCCCAACAAAGTCGCCCGCCCATGTCCCCCTGTGGAAAGGAAAGGCTAGAGTGCCCAAGGAATTTGACGAGACCAAGAGCTCACTCCAGACCCCGTTCCTCCCAGACATCATTATCTTTGAAGGCACGTATTTGGGACAGGTACCGAGCTTAAAATTCAAAGATTGGGACCTCACTGACCACAAGAAGTTCCCTCACCTTGAGACCAGGCACCTCATGTGGCCCAAGCAGAACAACGCGGTGGGAGTTATAGAACTAGAGCCACGAAAGTGGTTACGCAAAGTGGAGAAGGCTGGGCTACTGAACCTACTCTAGGTGCCACATTTCCACCACGCCCCAATAACCATTTTCGTCATCAGGAAGTTGCTCTACCTAGTGCATGATGGGTGTTTGTGGCTGGAGGAGCCCATCCCCATCATGGCAAACTTGATTCACCGTATCTCCCGGCTCCCATGAAAAGGAAAGTACCGGACAGTCATATCGGAAGGGAAGAGCAGTGACTTGGTCGTCACGGAGGCCATGAAGAAAAATTACATGCTGGAAAAGAATAAGAGGGGCTATGCCATCTCCAGCATCAAGGACAAAGCAGTACGCATGACGACCCAAATCCTGGATGGTAAGGTTATGTGCAAGTGCCGCGCAGATGGAGTACCCGCGTTGGTGGTCGCACTGGCTAAGTAGTGCATGGTGGGGGTCCAGTTTAACTGGTTCGAGTTCCTCTGCACGAAATTTTTAGAGAATTTCCAAGAAGCCCAGGAACAAGGCAAAATGCTCAACTATGCATGGCTTCTGCTGTCCATAGTGCTCGTGGCATGGGAATTATCAAAGGATAGTCAATTCCCCATAATTGACAAAGACTTACCGAAGGCCGCGAAGTACGCTTCGCTCTGGGCCATAAAGAATGCCACTAGGATCTGTGACAGCAAAATATTCTGGGTGTTCATGCAGATGAACCTCAGAATGGGGATCAACTACAACCCGCGGTTGTCGCCCACTGTCTACAACAGTCTTTAGAGTTTTGCGGAACTCAAAGCGGAGGAAGCTACCCTTTGTAGCCATAGATGATGTCATCTTTAACGTCATAGATACATGGCCACCAGAGTGGTGTGCCCCAGACTTCGTGGAGATAGAAAAGCCGGTGGCACAGAGGAAGAAAGATGAGGCTAAGATACGCATTGCACACTTGCTAGAAAAGAGAAGGGAGGAAGTAGTGACAACAGAAGTGCGGGCGGCGCGGTACACTGCACAGAAAGCAACTGAGTAGGAAAAGGTCGCAGGAACAGTAGCAGCACTGGAGGCAGCTGCGTAGGTGGATGAGGGACAAACGATGACTTTGCAGGGGTAGGAAGCAGAGGAAGTAGAGATAGAAGAGGGAGGCGCGGACCCCCAAACCCCGTCAACGCAGTTGAAGCACCAGCACCCAACAGAGCGGGCAAGGTCGCATAAGAAGTTCAAGGCATAGAAGTTTTCTATTGACTTGATCAGCCTAACTGAGGGTGATCTGCACGACATCGACAAGACAGTGTGCAATGTCACCTCTGAGGCTCTCCAAGATTTCATGTAGGAGAACCATATTATGTTGGGGGCCCTCAGAGCGCAGTTGCAGGAATTACAGGCGCACCCTCCTTAGGTTAGTACGCTTTCGACCAGCCTCGTAGTCGGCACAACACCAACATAACAGATGTTGCGTGCGCGGATGACAAATACCATAATGCTACTAGAAGGGGCACTCCTGACAACAAATGAGGCCAACAGGCCTACCGTGAGTGCACTGAAGGGTCTCGGTATTAATATGGCTGCACCCCTGCGTGAGACCTTATATGTTTTGCAGGATGGGATAACTGTAGAGCTATGAGCTAGGGAGAGTCGCGCACTACAAGTGCTCAATGAGCATAAAATCAATATGGAACAATTAATCTTGCAGAGCGATGAATTGGTGTCACAGAATCAACAACTGGTGCAGGTAATAGACGAAGCCTGCCAAAGCATCCTGACGCTGGCCATCCCAACGGACATAACAGCAGAGGTGCACATCCACAGGTTAGCTACAGGGGTGAGTGTGGTGCGGAAAGAAATGACAAAGGTTCAGCTGGAGCTAAACCTTTAGATCACCGAGCTGCAGTTAAAGGTACTGCCGTCCACCCCTCCAGAGGTCAGAGAGCAACGTGCTAGCACTATCACAGAGGGACTGGAGGAAATTGGTAGTGCAGTGCAAGACTGCACTAGTATGTTGGAAGAATCACTTAAGTTCCTCACAAATCTGCAGGAGGACCCCAACATCCAGCACTTAGAGACAGAGGCGCGAGAAATCCAATAGTAGTATAACAGTGTCCGAGGAACTGCGTAGACGGTGGTCCTCACTAAGAGGCTTGCATGGATGCAAGAGGCTAAAGTGCTGAAGGAGCAGGTGGATGTAACATGACACAAGGAAGTAGTCCCGAAGGCGCGCGTTCAGCCTTGGATCGACGAGGCCTTCACCATCACAGCTGAAATTGAAGGCAAGCTCGCACACATGCAGGGGATGTGCGTATTGATGCAAATAAGCACTCTCGACACATAGGTCCAAGAGCAACGTATGCAGTAGATTCAGCAAGCAGCAGCTCAGTGCGCTGTCGACCTTGCAATAGTTCATACCCAGTTGGAGGGACTCCACGCAAAGACCTCTGTGATGACAGAGTGACTTGAGAATGAGTCACGATGTTTATGTTGGGGGCCTGTTGGGCATGGAACCCCCCCAAGGCATGTTTTGGGGCTTAAAGACCAAGTTTTGACCAAATCTTGTTGTAAAAGCTCTGCAAATTGCGGGCGCAGGTCGTGAAAGTATGATAGAGTCACAGGGTTGTCCATCCTAGTTTTGTAATGTAATGTTCGCTGGATAGACCTACCCATGGTCCACAGACCATGGGATTGTATAAATAGAGTGAGGCTCTAAGTGTAGAAGATAACTAATAACGAAGAACGGAGATGAAAGGATGAGAAGTCTAAGTGATTAAGTCAAAGTGTAAAGTGTGTTTGTGGGTCGTAGAGTAGGAGAAGGCTCTATAGCTGTGTGCACAGAGGCCTAGTAGTCCGCAGACCCCTGCAGCTGAGTGCGCAGGACAGATCGAGTCTGTAATCATTGGAAGAACCAATGAAGAGAATTTTTTCTATAATTTTGGTTTATCTTTCTCTGGTTTAATGCATGATTGAATATAATTTACGAGTATATTGTTTATTTACTGCACGAACCTGTATGAATGTTTTATATTCTTAGGTATAACTTAAGACATTTAAGTAGGCAAAGGTACTTAATTGATTCTGAAAGATAAATAAGATCTCGGGTAATAGTGGCAAACGCAGCACGACCCCCTCGTTAGGGCTGCGTGAATGCGGGGTATCAGACTGCGAGGAATGGAAGGTGCGCAAAGCCACCTATGCATAGGGACAAAAAGTGGACCAGTCGAGCTCATCAGACATCTCCAGGGTATGGAAACCTGGTTCTAGCACCCTCCCATACTAATTCGAGTGAGACCTTAGTCTGCGCTCTGCGGACTGATGCCGAAAGGGCTAGTAGTACAGGGATTTGTTTGGTTAATTAACTCCTAACTTGGGTTACGCCCCAACAAGCCAACAATATGTTTCATGGTTAAGAAAATGTATGTTTTCATAAAAAATTGTAGATTCAAATCTAAATTAAGGTAAATTATACCTTCACACACAAAGAATTTAATTAATTAATAATGTTTGAATAAAATACTTCTAAATAAAATAATTTATTTACAAAATGAATAATTACAGAGAAGTGGTTCAGTTGTGTGTGTGTGTGTGTGTGTATCTATCTAT
>APFE030642906.1:0-14213 GCA_000404065.3 Pinus taeda
TTGAGTTCATCTAAGACATCAAACTGTGGTATAGACAGTGGAGGTTTCATTTGGACCAATCGGTTTGGAAAAGGTGGATTCAATGGTTGTATTTGCTTATCTTTGGTATCATCGTTTGGTTTTCTTTGATTTGTCATTTCATTTTCATTTTCTGTGTTTTCTTCTTGCTTATCTGTTATTGGAGAATCTTTGTGGAGTACCCTACCAGACCTTAAGTTGATATTTTTCAAGGGTAGTGTGGGATATGAGGTTCCCTCTTCTACATTGTAGGCTGGCCTCTCTGCTGTATTATTTGGATTTGGGACAGTTTGAGCGGGAATTTGAGTAGGTCTGGAAGGTTGTGAGTTAGCTAGAAATTGTAGTTGTGGTGGATTTATTGGTGGAGGAGCAGGTAGTGCTTGTTGAGTAGGTTGAGGATGATAAACAACTTGCTGAGGATACTGCTAATATGGTTGAGAATGTGATGAATACGGCTGATGGTATTGTTGGTATGGTTTTGAATATGGTGGGTATGATTGAGGATATGTATGATAAGATTGAGAGTATTGTTGAGATGGTATCCATTGTTGCTGTGGGTGGTTTTGGTGCTGCCATGGCATGCATAAATTCCATGAATTCTGTGCATACATTTGATCATTTACAGGAAATTGCAAATTTTGATTTGGAAACATACCTTGAGGTGCTGGCCTTGGCTGCCATGGTTTCTTTGAGCCCATGTAATACACGTTTTCCATCTCTACATTGGCTGCCATATTACAGTTCTGCAAAACATTAACTTTAGGACAGTTAAACATATCATGATGTTCAGTACAGAAAGCACAAACTTCGATGTTTTCTAGTGGGCAATCTTTTAATGCATGTTTCTTCCGGCATTTTGGGTAGAAAATAGCCATTATCTAATCTTCAGCTTCTTGTCTCTTTTTAGCTTTAGAGTGTCGATTTGGTTCCCTAGGGTGCTTAACAGATCTGTTTTAAACTCTTCTAACAGACTCCCTATTTCAGCCCTTGTGACACTTGCTGAGGCAGATTTTGTGACTTTGGATGACAGGGTTCTTTTTCCCAATTTAGCTTTACTCCTTGAATACGTTTCGCATAATTCAACGATTTATTTAAAGGGTAAAGAAGAAATGTCACCTTTGCCCATCAAGTTAAGATCATCCATGTATTCCTCTCGGATGCCTTTCAAGAATATTGTGCGGATCAGATCAAGAGGCATAGTTCGGTGTTTAGATTTTTGTAAGTTGTAGATAAACCGTTCCAAGTATTCCTCTAAGGTTTCATCCTCTTGTTGGATCATTCTAAAGATATCATCTTTAGAATATTTGGATCTATAGTAAGGTTGATATTTCCTTAGAAATATTCTTCTCATGCCATCCCAATCAACTATAGCATGCTCACTAAGCCTCATGAACCATCTTAAGGCTGACGCCTTTAATGTCGCTGGGAAGAGTCTAAGCCTATGGGCATCATCTGTATAGCCATATGTTCGACATACAATGTCAAACTCAAACAAGAATGAGTCTGGATCTTCTGAAGCCATACCATAAAATTTGGGTAGCACGGATGGAGGTATGTTCTTCATTTTGATCTCATCAACTTCTTGTGGTTCATGTATAGGAAACGGTAAAGTTGACTCTTCTTTGTCTCTATGTCCTTGATGTGGTACTGATCCATCTCCTTCCTCGGCCATTCTAATAGGTTTCTCTGTGTCAGTGTCACTTGTTTTAAAGAGGAGATTAAAGAAAGATTGTTCGGTCACTGTGCTACTTTCTCCATGTGTGGAAGACCTAGGAAAGTACTTCTTCTGCGATTTATGCATTAATAAAGTTTGCCTTTCGATGGGAGTAAGTCTCTGTCCTGACTTTTTTTTATCCTCTAATGCTTGTATGATGACTTCCTCAGCTGGTGTTGAATTCCTTAAAGAGTCTGCTCCTGATGATGACGGGTTCGTTTTTGAATGGTGGGGGGTTTTTATGAATCTACCTTGACTATCTCTAAATCTAGGCATAAATGAACATGATGTTTAACTGTTTTTTTGTTTATTTTTGTTTATTGAAATTTTTTTTCTTCTTTTCTTTTTAAATCCTTTAAGTACGCCTCGCCGGAAACGGCGCCAAAATGTAGTGTCCTATCTAGGGTGCTAGACTAGGCTATATTTATTATCGACCAGGATGAGTAGACTAAGAGGCATGCGTCTAAAGTATATAGACATAAAGGATTATTAGCTAAGTGGTTATGATGGTAGGTCACAGGACTTCTTTACGGAAGATTGAGGTATGTTACCTATCACCCAAACACTTAGGTCACTCAGTTAATCTATCTAATTATAACACTTTCATTCAATTCATTTATCAAATTAAAACACTGTGTATCACTACAAACCAAGATTTTAATCCCCTTACAGAGACACTATGCATAAAACCCCTATTCAGAAAATACTCAGCATTCACTAACATTCATGCAAGATAAAAATATACAGAAATCGTAAGCATACTTTGAAATGATAACAGGGTTCATGACATTGCTTTAGAAGACAACAAAGGATCGAATCCCTTACAGGATACGATTCACTATCTCAGTGATCAAATGTTCAAGCACGATAATAAACATAAACCATACGCATTCTATTGAAATCAACAACCAATTCTAATCACTGCGCATATCATTTAATACCCTAAGTTGCAAATGAAAAGAAAATAATAGTATACCAAGTTAACGCAGGGCCCGTCCGCGTTCCAGAGGTATACTGGACTGTGATCAACCGATTATCAAATCAACGCAACAAGGAAAAGATCGTGACTGTAACTATGTCTTTGATATTAAATTCAAACTCTGTTTTCAAACGAAACAATGATCACCAACTGACTACTCAGAGCTGTGTTTACATATGGTTTTACAACCCTTACGTTTCGAAAATGAATGTACATTCATGATGTGGCTGTTGTCGCTTTTACCATGTCGTGATTTTTAAAAATGTTTCTATCCTAAACTGATTTCAAAAAGGAACAAAACTAAATCAATTTAGAATGCTTTGCTGTTGTTGCCTTTGTCGCCAACATGCTATACTTTGACCTTCGTTGATCGCACATGTAGGAGGGTCGATTCTACTGTAGGATAGGTATTCGTCCATGCTTGGACATTCTACTTTTCATCCCTACCCTTCGCTCTAGCCTAGCTGTCATGCCACATGGCAAACAATGAACCAATTACAGGATGTTGGAACTTCCTGTAGCTATTTTGACCAAAAATCCCTAATTCGTTAACATAAAACTCCTAAATCAAATTTAATGCATTTTAATAACTATAGGACTATTAACTAATCAATTTTCAAGGGATCTGAGAGATATATGATGGAAAGAGGTAGGCAAATGATATGTTTTAGGAGGAAAAAGGAGGCCATGGAATGGTACCAACACTCTACTCGAATCATCTGTCTTTCATGTTTAAGAACACATCTACGTAGTATCCAATCTGGTCCCAACTTATATAATTGTCCTAATATTAATGAAAAGTCAACTTCCTTAACCATTTTTTCTTTCTTTTTCTGCGTAGTATACTTTGAAGGAGCCCTTATTATGGTCAAAAACTACACAATATCTATGAAATGTTCATTTGAAAGTTTGATTTCAAATAACTAGGCATCAAGGAGATTATCCTCTATCCTAGTTGGTTCTTCCCCTATTTCTAGTCTTGACAGATGGTCAGGTCTTGCATTCAGTCTCCCTGGTTTAACAATGATTTCAAAGTCATATTCCTAGAATAAAAATAGCCATCTACAAATCTTTCCTCCTAAGACAGGCTTATTAACCAAATAATTCTGTCTAGAATGATTTGTAAACGTTTTAAAGTGTGACCCCAACAAATAGTGTCTAAACTTCTGAAAAGCATATACCATGGCTAGTCCTTCCCTTTCTGTAGTGGTGTAATTATTTTCTTCTTTAGATAACTTTCTAGTTTCAAAATCTATAGGATGATTGATCTCTCCTGCACTGGGTTGTGCCAATACCACTCCCAAAACTATACAAAAGGCATCCACATGGACATGGAATTCCTTATTGAAATAAGGAAACACTAGTATAGGTGCAACTACCATTTTTTCTTCAAATATATCGAGGCTCTTCTGACATTCTTCATTCCATTGAAAAGTTACATCCTTATTTAACAATTTTCCCTTATGCACAGTGACATGAGCATACCCTTTGATGAACTTCTTGTAATACCCAGTATGTACCAATGTAGTGTGAATTTGTCTTATTTTCTTAGGTGGAGGCAAGTTCACAATGAGAGAAATCTTAGTAGGGTCTACCATTAGTCCTTTCTTATCAACAATATGTCCCAACAATATGCCGAAGGGTACAAAAATATTCACTTCTTTAGGTTCAAAGAGAATTGATATTGTCTACATGTGTCGAGCATAAGTCTTAAAATTCCAACATGTTTGCTCAAAAATCCAAATACTATCCAATTACGAAAATATACCTCTAAAAACTTGTGAATGTATTCCTTAAAATCTACAACCATCATCGTATAAAATATAGCAGGGGAATTTTTTTATCCATAAGGAATTATTGTGTATTAATATGAGCCCCATTTTGTAGCAAATGTGGTCTTATGCCAATCTTTAGGTGCAATCCTAGTATGTTGATAACTAGAGAATCCATTTGTAAATGAGTAAGCTTCCTAGCCTCCTACATTTTCTAGCAATTCATTTATGAAAGGGGTAGGGAAGGGATCATGTAAACATGCATAATTCAACTTCCTCAAATCAACATAGGTCCTAATATATCCATGAGTCTTCTTCTCTTGCACCACTATAGGACTCACCCATTGTAATTCTTCTACTGGTTCAATAATTCCTGTTGCTGCCATCTTATCAAGCTCTACCTTCACTTTCTCCTTATACTTTGACTTCCACCTGTAGGATCTTTTTTTGACTGGATTCACATCAGGCTTAGGGGGGATCTTCATGACTCCTAGATCTCCTATTATACCCTTCATATCTGAAAACTTGTTGGCAAACAGTCCTTGATATTCATGAAGTAACTCTATAACTTTACTGATTGTTTCCTCATCCCAGTAATCTCCTATTTTTGCAAACTTCAGTTCCTTCTCTGATCCTATGTTAACCTTCTTGGCTTTCAGTGGCTTTGTTAAGTCTGGTATCTCTAGCTTAGGTCCAGTTACTTTGTGGTATCCTTCTGACTCTGCTATGTCAATTTTGTGAGGATATTCTTCATCTGCAGTAAGGTTATATCACCCAATTGCATTTTTTATTTGTGCATCCCAATCAGGTTGCTGCCATGTTTGTGAGGTTACATTTTCAAATATCCTCTTCTTGACTGTCTGAATGGCCAAATATATGTATGGAAAATTTTCCTTAAAGCTAAATGTTAATATGAAGCCATTAACCATGTCTGCCCAGTTCATGGTACCATGTCTAAGTTATATTTCTAGGTACCAGTTCTTAGGGATTGTCTATAATGTATGAATGAATCCAAGTACCCATTATTGTTGTGGAATCTCCTTCCATGTTGTAGTGTATAGATGGATATTCTTCGTAGGATAAGTTTCACCATAATATTTTATCTCCATCTCTGTATCTATCTATCCAAATATTATTCCCATCAATCTTTGACATTCCTACCAACCTCCTATATTCTTCTTGTGTGCATTCCATCATCTAGCAGGGGTAGATTTCAGGGCCATATCCAAGGATGGAAACCTTTCATTTTATGGAAGTTTTTATTAATAATCATTAAGAAAAGTATTTAAATCACCTAAGCCATCATAATAAGGTAGGTTATATACCTGAAATATCATACAACGAACTCATTTGGTAATTATTTCATAATGCCTTATGGATACTTCATGCAACATATTCTGCCAGTTCGCCAACTCTTATTCTAAGTCTCGGGTACAAGAACTATCACGCTCCCAACTCAACTTTCCTTCAATAGTACGGTTAACACAATCATGTTCCTTCATTATCATTTGATAGATATTATCTATGTTAGTTGCACAATATTCTTCTTTGACTGGTTCTATATATCTTAATCCTCTTGATGGTTCCAATGGAACAATTACTATCATAGTGTTTCCTTCAAATATCATTTGTCTCTTTTTCAGACTAGTTATTCCCATATTGTCAAATTCCCAGTTAATTCCAAGAAATGTAGGATAAAGGTTACTATCATTGACGATCTCTATTACTTCAAAATCAACACTACTGCAACTCCTTAAATATCCACTGTGATACCTGGTATTCTTCCAAGAGGGAAGATCTTTTGTTGATTTTCCATCCTTAACTAAATAGATGACCATTGTCGCTTCGACTTACCCATTAATTCCCATGTCTGCTTTGTCAAGACATTAGCATCAGATCCCAAATCTAAAATAATTTGATCCAACTCATATTCTCCTATCTATGCATTAAGCATCATTTCTCTTCCATCTCTTTCCTATTGATGCAAATTATTGACTATTCTCATCTCACTTCATGGTGTTTCTTTGGATGCACAGGAATCTATTAACTCCTGAAGCCCTTCTACGCCCTTCTAATCTCTTAAAAATTTCATACAAGTTGGCATAAAAGATTTTAAAATACCTACTTGATTTGTTCAATCCTGGTCTTATGTTGGAGCTTGATCCTATGTCAGAGCTTGATTTTGTATCGAAGTTGATGACATGTTGTAGTTACTTTTTTGATCGGGCTTGCACTGTTCACTAGAGGTCAAAGCTCCAGAATCCATAAAACTTCGCTTTGCTTCCATAAATACTTATTTTTATTTCTAAATATCAAACACAGGAACTTTCTTTGTAGTCTTTCTAGCCCACGCACCTTCATATTCTTTCTTTTCATCCACTTTATCACTATCGGCCATAGCTCCACTTCTAGTGACAATAATAATTTGAGATTCGCCAGTCCTCCTTTCAAGAATCATCATTTCAATACTCTGTGTTGACCGCTGATTTTTTTTTTGCATATTTGCCATAAGTACATGACATTTTTCAATTACATGGTCAAAGTATTTATAGTACATACATGTCATTGTGTGGTTCTGGTAGTCTCTCGCTCAATATCCCTCTTGACTAATTTTCTCGTCTATGGAACACAAATCACTCGAAAATAATGGAACCATGATTTCAATTAGTGGCCTAGTTATAACATAGCTTGATAACCCACTAGTGATAAGATTTGACTCCTTCAACTCTTAACTAAGTTACAATATGAACTCTTCTACAATATTATTCATTATGATCATGCGGCTAGGCAATTTTCCACGAACAATGGGGGTTGATGTGGCAACCTGTTGAAGTATGGTGGTCAAAATAGTAAGGAAAACTTTTGAGTGGCATAATTTTTTCATGCAAACTCTAATTAAGGAAATTCTTGCATTATTGAAAAAGTATCTATCTGTAGAATAGGAAAAAAATGTGATGCACAAAAAGTGGAAAAGTTTTACCCCCAACATTTCCATATGATGCCTCAAACTACTCCATGAATTTTTCAAACCCCAACATTCCAAATTGGGTAACTCAAACAAAATGATCATGTGTGTTGATTCCTCTATTGTTTCCACTATGAAAGCATTGAGATGTACGAAAAAGAACATAATAATCAAATCAACGTTACTTTAGTACTTCTTCCTTTTTGGAGGTCCTTGGTTGAGGTAGGGGTTTTCTTGGCTTTCCCTAGATAGTGTTTTAAGGAGCTAGAGCATTATACTAGCCTTTTGATAAGACTATGACATGTGCATGAACTTGATATTATGCATATTAATCATTTTTTAACCTATAATACTTGTGTGAATTGTAGATTTTATTTTCAACCACATATGTTCAAGGTTTGCAATTTCCAAGTACACATGTCTTTCTTATTTGGCATAAGTTAAAGATGCTTATGTGAACAAATTTCTAAACAAGTGGGTTTAGGGAGTGAAGAGGGATAAATACAATTATAGGAATAATATTTCGTTTCAAAAACTCCTACAACAAGATCATTAAGTTTTTGAGCAATATAAGTTCATTGTTTCTATCAACCATAATAGGATAAGGTCACTATTTCTATAAACCTTAAAAATAAGTTTAATTTCATCAATGTTTACTTGGCAGAAAAAATTCTACTCTTTGTAAAACATATCTACAACATATATATGGCAGGTGAAAATATTCAAATTTTTGAGCATTCAAAATTTACTATGTATAAATATGTTTTGCATTTATATTCTCATGATATAGTTGTGCATATTATTCTTGGATTTTATTAAATGGTATAAGTCAATAAGGATAATATTAATATATAAGGAAGTTTTAGAATATTTGGTACATGAAAAACAAAATCATCTTACAAGGTATTTCCGATCTTGGAGTCACTGCATCATAATCATTGTGATCTGTGAATAGATAAAAACTCATGTTCATTCCTCCAAGGGAATCCTTTTCATATCCAATGGCACAATATGCCAAGAATTTTTGTGGTGCTACCACTTGAGATTGCAATGCCAAAAATTATCAACAGGGTTACAAATTTTGTAATATGCATAGCCCAACTCTCACCTCTTCTTGTTGTTGTCAATGCTTCTAGAATATAAGAAACAATTCAAAAATTTACCCTCAAACATTAAAAACTGTATTAACCAAATAAACTTGACAGATCATAACTGAGTTTTCTAATTATATTTGAACAATCTACACTACATTGTCTGGATAATTTTCTACAGTAGTGGTATTGACAAGTCTTGCTTCTATGCAATCCTCTACAAACGTGGATCCAAATGGGAATTTCCCCCCCACTATATATGCATAGGATTTCGATCGAGAGAATCTAGTTTAAGGTACTATATTTCTTCATTTTAATACAAAACATTGACTAATCACAAGCCACCATATTCACCTCACTCTTGTAATATTCTAGTTTATTCATGAAATCTATAATATATAAACCAAATAAGAATGACTCATCTCCAACACTTACTTTTACAAGAAATTAATATATTTATTAATATTTAGAAAAAGGCTTCAATTTGTCCGCCTGGGGTAGCTGAAGTGGCGATGGTCATGGAATGAAGTGTCACCGAACTAGAGATCTTGTGTTTGAATCTTGGGCTACCCTCCCCCATAGCGAGGTGAATAATGGACATGTAAACACAAAATAAGAGAGTCCTACCAAGCTTACAAAAAAAGGGCTTCAATTTATTACATTGGTTATGCACATATACTTATATCTTAAACACAATGACAATGAAACAAATGTTGAGAACATTGTTTCCAAGCTTCTACTGAGTAGAGAAGCACATTGCAATTTTAATTTCTTAGTGACTTATCTTGTTAGTGTCAAACAATTTTCTCAAAGAAAAATCCATTAAAAGTGAGGAAATTAGTGGTGAGATCATTTTTTATAAGGTTGATGGTTTCAAAGAATTATTGATAGTCCCACCCATGCCCTCTCCAAATTCCTTACCATGAAGCTTCATCCCTTCTCTTTCCACTACCCCTCCTTCATTAAAGACATTGTTGATTTCATTGAGAAAACCAAACACCTAAATCTTGATGGAAATGGCATCATGGTTAGCTTTGATGTTGTCTACCTATTTACCAAAACCATATCCCAGAAGCCATGAACTCATTTACAAACTAATTGACTATGAAACCCTCAACCTTATCAAAACTTTCTTGACCAACACTTTACTCACTTTTAATAGAGTATGCTACGAAAAAACAAGGTGCACAACCATGGCTTACTCTCTTTCCCTTGTTGTTGCCAAAATTTTTATATAGCACATTGAAACCTTATCCCTTAAAATCTTCGACTTAAAACCTATGTTATAGAAGCTCTTTGTCAATGAAACCTTTGTTATTTGGTCCCATGGTATGCTAGAACTTTGAAAATTTCCCTCTCATGCAAATTTGTGTCTCTTCACCTTTTTTTTTAATCGTATTTTCCTTTATTTTCATAAATAAAATTCTAATTAATGCCTGTAAGAACTTTGGACACCACATATCTCCACAATGGTATGATATTGTCCACTTTGGGCCTAAGCCCCAATGGATTCATTTCTGGGCTTTACTCCCAAAAGGCCTCATACCAATGGATATATTTGTCCATCCTTATATACCCCTGATCCTCCCCACTTCTAGTAAATGTGGGACTTTGGTCATATACCCAACAATCCTCCCCTTGAACAAAGGACCATCGAGCCTCCCCTCAAACGATTATCCATCTGTCCACTCTCTACGAACCAGGATTCTCCACTCCAATGCATTGGAAGCACACACCTTACATGGAACACCACCTGCCTCGAGAGCTTGCTCTATCCCAAGTCAACTCCTCTTCAAACTGTTGGGACCAGGACATGTCCATGAAGAATCTGGAGCACACCACCTGTCTAACCGAGCTCATCCATGAATCCCATCATGATATTACCGGGGCCCACCACCTTTTTTCGGCATTCTGATGATCCATCCACTTGGCTAACTTCAGAACTTGGCTCTGATACCACTTGTAAGAACTCTAGACACCACACATCTCCACAATGGTATGATATTGTCCACTCTGGGCCTAAGCCCACATGGATTTGTTTTTGGGCTTTACCCCCAAAAGACCTCATACTAATGGAGATATTTGTCCATCCTTATATACCCATGATCCTCCCCACTTCTAGTCAATGTGGGACTTTGGTCGTATACCCAACAATGCCTCTTTTCCTTTGCCAATTTCCTTGTCAAATAATAAATGGAAAATGATGCCCAATATAGTTCTTTACCCAACATTTAGCAAGTTGGAATATGTGTCCCATGAACTTGGTCTTATTTTTCCTTTATTAACCTTTAGTACATGAAATTTGACTTGGGGTTGTTACAAACCTCTCCCCCTTAGGTGAACACCATCCTCGGTGTTTTATGACACCTATGACCAAAAAACTACTAAAATAAAGCATATTACCTATGTAGCTTTATATCACATCACAATGTAATATTTACAATGAACAACTACTACAAACCATGACCAACATGACAAACATAACAATCATACCCCTTATTGGGGCTTTATAACATAGATCATTATGTTATATACAATCATACACATATATACATAAATATACCAAAACTCTTTTTCTTGAGCCAATAAATAGTGAAGATACAAAGGCTGCATATGATTGCCCATCTCCCATGTAGCTTCATCAGGGACAAAGTGCTTCCATTTCTCTTTAACTTGCTCAATTTCTTGGTTCCAGAGCATGCGTTGTTTCCACTCGAATATGCATTGTGGTTATGGTTAGAATTCTCCCTCTAGTTCCACCTGTAATACATACCAGTCAATCACATGATAAACATGCTGCAGAAATATATTAAGCAATGGAACGTGGAAAAAATCATGGAATTTCACTATAAGAGGTAGTGCAATTGCTTAGGCCACTATTCCAATACTCTTGAGGATCTCAAAAGGCCCACCATAACAAGGTGCCAACTTGTCACATGATCCAATCCTGAAGGAGCTCCTCTTGGGATTGATGCACAAGTACACATGCTACCGAACTTGAAACTCCTTAAATACCATGTACTGATATGCATAAATATTCTGCTTGTCTTGTGCTACCATCAAATTCCTCTTAATATCTTGCGTTTCTTGTTCTAGCTCTACCAACATATCTATTCCAATAAATACCCCATTCACTAGATCACTCCAGCTAATGGGAGTATTACAAATCTACCCATAATTTTTTTTAAATAGGCTCATCTTCAAGGACTGCTGATACCCATTATTATAATCAAACTCTACTAGTGGAATATACTCTTCCAACTTCCTCTACTAATGCATAACATATATCCTCAACATGTCCTCAAGAATCTTGTTGACCCTCTATGTTTGTTTCAAATAACTCTTGAAAGTTCTACAATACTAGATACCTCTTCAAGACCTCAGCATCCTCAACATCCTTCCCTTTCTCACTAGAAACAAGCACTACAAAAAATACACATCCTTTCCTATGACTGCACTTAGCTTGTATAGATATAACCATTCTAAATGATGTAGGCTTCTTCTTTCCCTGTAAGATTCTCTTCTCTCCACCATCATCCAAGCACTCAATAGCCTTCTCGTAGAAATCTGCCTTAGTCTTGTGAAGGTACAACTAATCTATGCCCAAAATCATATTGTATGAAACCAAAGGAAGAACATTGAGATGTGATGATGTAGGCAGATTATTCAACCCAAATGCACAAGCTCTCACCCAGTGATGAACACCTTTTGGTACTTGTAGCCAACTAGACCAACCAAGACTCTGCATGCCCTTCTTTTCTTATGGCACACTTATCAAAGAGGTTAATATTGATATAAATATAATTATATCTAGGATCAATCAAAATGGAAGAGACTCGATCACAGAGCTTACCTTCCATCTTAATAATGAATGCTTGGTTATCAACTTGCTTGTTATCAAATGCTGCATAAATATGAGTAATGCTCTACCCGACATCCCTAACTATCTGTGCCTCCTGAGAACTGTAGACTTTGAGGTTGGCTACCCTGGTACAATGACCAATCCTTCTTATAGTAATCCTTTCCACAAATACAACACTGCAATGGTTCTCTACCAATACCTTTATTATGCTTCTCTCCAAGATGAGATCCATGTCCCTTATTTACTACAACAAACTTCTTATAAGAAGCCACATTCTTACTTGCATCCTAAGGTATTTCCCTCTTCATAGGCCACTTTAATTTGGTTTTATTAATCCCTTTCCAAGCACACGTAGGCTTCATCCTACACTTCGAGTACTCATAATAGTGCCTCAAATTTGCACTGATTTCCTTGAATGACCGAGGCTCATCATACTCAATGCAATCTTTGAATGCTAACAAAAGTCCATTGATGAATCTTTGAACCTCTGTATTCTTTTCCTTAAGATATGGCACATACCTTAACAACTCCATAAATTTATTCATGTACACTTTATCTATCATAGACCCGGCCTTCAATTCATAGAACTTGCTAGCCTTACCATCATAGTATCTCTAACAAGTACATCTTCCTTAATAGGCTTTTGAACTCACACAACTCAACTCCTCTGTATTGATGCCTCTGACATGCTTTACATATTCCTACCAAATATCTACCTTTCCCTTGAGACTAAAAATAACTATCCTAGCTTTCATGTTCTCTGTATAATCATGTAGCTCAAAAAGCTTCTTCATCCCAATCAACCATGGATCTACATCTTTTGGTTTCTTCAACTCTTCATGGAATGTAGGAGCCTTGGATTTCTTGAACTCATCTAGAAAATACCCCCTCTCACTCCTCCTATAAGGATGATAGCGATGATGACCATGATGCCTCTATGATTGAGAACTAGAATAAAACCTATGCCACCTCTGATTGTGTCATCCTCATTCTATTTGTGCCCTCCTTGAGACCTTTGTTGGGAACAATATTGAGAGGAGGGTGAATCAGTATTTTAAATACTCACAAAAATAATTTTCTTTTCAGAAATATGTACGTGACTTTACTGAACCAAACTCATGTATGTAGGTGACTGTTGTAAAAGAAATTAGCATAATATTAGTAAACTTGTGAAACAGTTAATTCATTATATGTTAAACTTAAACTAGAATGTAAGAGATTTATCAGGAATTTGATAAGAAGTAAGTAGTGTTACCAGGAGATCTAGTGTCTATGCAGAGCTGCTAGTCCCACTAATATGGGTAGCTATCTTAGAAACAAATAGAGTAAAGTTAATTTCATTTCCCTTTATGAGAAGTAGATAGGAGAGGAGCAAGGAATACCAACCTCAACATTTGGCTTGGTTTTCTGCTCGCTCCTTCTCCTCTTTGATGGATCTTTGCCACTCCTCCCTTGACCACTCCAGTTCAAAGAGTACCTGTAAAGTCAAAGCAGCATAATACCTTCAAAATGCAGAGATGTACAATCGTAAACAATATAGGACCAGATATATATTGACCACACACATGCATATATTAGCAAACATACAAGAATGTGGAGGAAAACTTGAATAACTTTATTGATATAAAGATTAAAATAGAGGACTATAACCCATTGATCTGATCCAGCGTCATCCTCCCAGGATGAAAGATCTTCTTCACCTCATGAAAATATTAGATCACCCAACACTATGATATTCCACCAAGAAACCAACAACACTTCCTTACAAGATACAAGATTCTAGCCTCTGGATCTCTGGGATGAGGGATCCAT